>OY982570.1:4584407-4658227 GCA_963859945.1 Euplagia quadripunctaria | reverse complement strand
CTTTTTTCGGCGATTTATTTCTGGGCTTTATAAATTACAGTGAGGATGAAATAAAGCCATACCTGATCTTATCAGCCTTAGAGGAGATCGCGTTGAGTTGCAGGTAGGGGCGGGAGCGGCCCTTGCGGCCCAGGCACGCGGCGCGCGCGCGCAGCACCGCGCGCGCGTCCGGCGCCACACAGCGCTTCTCGTGCTTGTACAGGTTACTGGCGCTGGGGGGGACCACGTTCAATTAACACCAACTACAGAAGGGTAACATTGTGTAATATTATGAGTCTGAAGACATTACCTTCTGAAGTCAACTCCACACGCATAACACACTAGATACCGTTGTCCGTGTTTTTCTTGATAGTGTCTGCTGGCAGCCGGTATACTCTCTGTCAATCCACCACATATGACACATCTGTTACGTACACATAATGTTAGTCAAATAAAGTTTTATGTTTTGCTTAGTCTCGCACAAAGAGATGAAAGACCACAATTGGTTTAAGAGACTCAAAGATTTTGATAAAGAGCTATGATAACAATGTTTCAAAAGAACTTCTTGAACTCAGATAAAAACTGTGCAGTAACACAGATCCTAACCGGACACTACAAACCTACAAAAACACAAGATGCAGATTCTGTCAACATATTCTATGTTCTTGTGGCCTAGTAATGCGGTAAAGAAGTATTAACCTAAAATTGCAGATCATGCAAAAGCAGGAAATACAAACAATCACTGCTCATAAAATCTGGAGGTTTCTCGAAGCCATAAGTGTGAACAGTGAACTATAAAGCAAGAGTGCCCTACAAAATATTAGAAATGGTTGAAGTGGCACTAGGCACTGAAAATAATAATGATAGTCTCGCACACATAAGCCAGTATCTCAAGTAAAAAATTTGTAAGAAATATGACTTTAAAACCTGATTGTCATGTCTAACATATACATAGTTTAACAACAAAAAATATACTAACTCCAACATAATCCCTGTCATTATATAATAATCTCTAGGAGGTGGTGGAGGTTTTGCGCTTCGCATAATTTGTTCCAAAGTATTAATAAGTAATTCTTCATCCTCTCGCAGTTCTGGATACTCTTGTCTGAGTTCAGCTACAAAAGACTTCTGTTGCCATGGTTTGAGCATGGTAAAACGGTGTTTATCAGAGTCCTGCTGTGCATCCGATTCAGTTTCCTGTACAAACTCATTACAATCTGAGGTATATGTGTCAGTTCCTGGATTGCTATCTTGAGTGTTGTCAAAATCTTCAGTACTGTTACGGTTTAGTTCTGATTTTAACACACCCTGGAATCACACACATTACAAGTTAATCTATCAATATAACAAATATTACACTATCAAGCGTCATCACTTCCAAAAATTAAATACCTAATATTTATGATTGTTGAACTAATCCCAAAATGTTTATGGACAAGCAGCTATCAACCTCAATAAAATTGATAAAGTAGATTAGGATTAAATTAAAATAGGACTACAGAACCAAGCTAAATACTTCAAATGCAAGGCATGATGTAACTTAACTTTTCTGAGATGTCAGGCAATATCATCAATGATGTTATTGCCTGCGATTGCCTGCCTGCTGTTGAATATAGGGCTCACTCGAGACTTCCACAGAGAGAAGGGAGATACCGGAAAAGATGCATACAGTAACGTTTTAAACTGCGAATGTTATAATACAAATAATCTTTTAGAATTACCTGCAATACTTCATCTTCAAGATAATCACACTCATAGTTTTCGAGAGGTTCGGTCTTCACTGGAATGTATTCACCGAGTTCTTCTGCTGTTTTAATGAGATCATACACTTCCAGAGAATCTTCCGGTGCATATTCTGGTTCGGTTTTGACTCCAGACTGGGCAGTATTTGTTGATTTCTCCTCATCGTCATCAACCACAACCAAAACAATCATATCGTCTTCAGCATCCATTTTCACACTTTCAACAATATTATAAATAATTATCTGAAACTAAGTTTATGTATTATGATAACTATTCCATTAAACTAGCTTTATTTTCATTTCATTATTTTCAAATATATTTGACAACTCCAAGGACCGCCATTTTTTTTTTTTTCCAAACTAAAAACTAAACAAAGCAAAAGGGTCATATTTATTAGACCTAGAAACGGCAACAAAATCCTTATAAATTGCTAAACAGTTATGAAAATTCTAATTCCTTACTTGGTACTGAAAATATCGCTAATCGCGTAATGTGTAATCAGAGTAATAGTTATTCTCTTCAAAAATTTACGTGTACATAACATCACTTTATTCTTTGATTTCCTTTGCCTTATTGATTAGTAAGGCAGATTAAAAAGATAGGTTAGATAAAGGAAATGTTTATTTGAAAGAAATTGAAAAGTATTTTATAAAAGAGTTTAAATAGCCGAACTAATAAAATGTAGGAAGGTATTCCATATAATATATAACTAGCTGTTGCCCGCGACTTCGTTCGTGTGGAAATTCAAATTGATCCCACGGGACAGGGAACCGTACATTTTTCCGGGATAAAAGTAGCAGAATAGTAGAATAATATATCCTTCCCCAGGATATAGTCTATCTCCTAGCCAAATTTAATTATGACCCGTTCAGCTATTTAGTCGTGAAAAGGAAACAAACAAACAGAGCTGCTTCCGCATTTATATTAATACTCCTTTATAATAATAGTATGGACTACTTTTTTTCCGATGCCGCAACGCCGCGTTCGTATTTATGTAGATTTTGTCAATAAATTCAGTTTGTCAATTAACACAGAAAACATTAACGTAAAAACCGTTTAAAAGTAATTTTTCTATCCCGCGGGAACAGTACTTTTACTTCGGATGAAATTAACCCTATGTTCTTTTTTGTACCCCTGACAACTTGTATACTACACACTGGCACAAACAGATTATCATGAAATTTTCATGATAATCTGTGTGAAAGCGTAATAAAGAAACTCACATTTCAATTTATAATATTATTTATAGTGTATATCAGATGGGAATAAGGGGAGTTTTTCCCTAATCTCCCTCCAGATGCAGCCGAAGGGCAGAATATTTCAGACCTTTTGGATTTTATGGACACTTCCAAGAATATGCCGATACTGCTTACCACCTTCAGTAATTTCAAACTGGATATCCAAAAGATCGGGTTAGAAAAAGATAGGATTTTTTTGCCACTTTGTGATGGTTTTACGGGGCGGGGGTGGGCGGCTGCTTTCTGACTAGTAGCCGTCTTTTTCCGCCCTCCGTTTTACCCATTGACTCTTTTACTATTTTGCCAGCTCTGTTTAGACTGGGCAGTATCAGCGGTGTCAGGAGCGCTGGCGTCTGTTTGAGATTTGAACTTTACTTAGCTAAGGAATAAGCTAACGAACTGTCGCGTGACCTCTAGGTACTGAACCCAAACCTGGTATTTAAGGGGGTGATATGTTCATTATTATAAATCACTCCCATCCTCTTGCCTTTGAAATTATGCGCCTTACTTTCTCATTATTTGCTGGTTTATTCGAAGTACTAACTAGTATATTTTAGTTTATGGTACTAGTGTTTCTGTGCACCAGTGGCAGTGCACAGAATACTAATACGTGGGTCTTTGACATTTCTTTGACATAATTTTAAGTGTCAAAACAACTTGTTCTTACAAAGCCACAATCCAAAAGTTGAAGTTGAACTTGTTCTTATTTGATTAATCATTTAATTTGTTAAGAAATTATATAAATATATACAGAATATTAGTCTTAGGTTAAAGTATAAATTAAAACTACTGTACTGGCATTAAAGTGCCCTCCTTAACTGGTATCGTTCATGGATAATAATTAAGTGTTTTGAGAAACAAACGAAGGTGTTTAATTTGTCGGTCACTATTTGGCGCTAAACGCGCTAAAAGCGCTAAAGGCATTATGATTACAAACACAATAACGAATTCCTTTGCCCCAATGCTTTCCAACAACAGTAAAGTTTTAGCTCTGGAAACAACGCTGCAACAGAGTTTATTGGACTTCAAAGGTAAATAAATTACTGCCAAAATTAATTATTTGTTAGATTTGTGCCTAGCAATTCCTAAAAGGAGAGGAACATGTATTACTAATATTACTAATGAATGAAGTTATTAATAAATAAAACCTCACAACTTTTCATTAATTTGACATTACTCTAAAGATACATATTTAATAAAAAAAAAAATTAAGATTATATACATATTTATATTAAATAAATATTTCTTAACTAGGAGCGCCCCGTGGTATCACCCGCGTAAGTCCCGATCCCGTGGGAATATTGGGATAAAAAGTAGCCTATGTGTTAATCTAGGTCTCCAGCTATCTACACACCAAGTTTCATCGCAATTGGTTTAGTGGTTTTTGCTGTGCATTTGCATGCATTTTATATTAGTGTAGTGGGGATTCATTCAGTTATAAAAAATTGTTTAGTGGACATTTATATTCAATGTTGTTACAACTAAAAATAGACCCTAAGAAATTTCACAAAAACATGCAAACAGTGGCTTTAAATTCAAAACCCTTTTATATTTTTTAAAACCACTTTTTATTCTATCACAAGTCAGTCTATTGCAAGGGGCTTGTGAATACTCTAGTAGAAGGAAGTCCCTGAGAACCACACCAGACCTTGGATGCCTCTTAAACAAAAGGCAGGCACACCATTTATCAGGCCTAATTCTGCTAGGGTGCTCCAGGTTAGGCTGGATCCAGCTGGAGGCCTCTTCCGAGGCCCAAAAAAAAATAAAAGGCTCCATATTTTGTTATACTTATTAATTTATTTGATATTATACAAGCTTATAAGTTGTTATAATAATTTATTTTCCAGATCTTCTTATAGACCTGGAACAAATGCAAATAAGTCTTGATAATTGTAAGGCACAGTATATGGAACTAAAAGAAAAATGTGAAAGGTAATATCATTTGAATGTAACATATATATTTGTATTAGTAAAGTAAATGTGTACGAGATACACTGTACATTGGACTGTGTATTGTGTAATAGTGTGCGTCATACTTATTAAATGCATATTGGCATTATTGTTAAGGTAGGTACATCTTCAATATTATAACTTTGTAATTATAATTTAGTAATAATAAATCCAACAAACGAGTTGGTTGTCTCCTCATTTAACAAAACAAAACCACAACGCACCACACTTCAGACATAGATATAGACACCATCGGCTCTTCAAGTAAAATCTCCAAAGATTACCTAGAAATTATTGGCTCACATGACCTCATGGTCGAACATGTTTGGATCACTTCATGTGCAAACTCCAGCGATTTTCAATGTTTTGTACTTAACACTGATTTGACTGATCACCTTCCCATTTTGCTGTCAATCCATGATTCGCAGGAAAAATGCTCTGGCCCATTAACACCCATAACCAGAACAAAAATAAACCTAGAGTCCCTCGAGAAATCCATTAAGGAATATGATTGGAATCTTTTTCTAGAGATAACTGATTCGAACGAAGCTGCCACAGTCTTCATTAACACACTGCAAGATCTAATGAATCTTCACTCTAGTACCATGGATCACGGTGGATCTCATTAAAGGCTTCCAGAAGAGGGATAAAATGCATCTGTGGGTAAAAAAAAGGCCTAACGATATGAAGATTAAAAATGCTTACCTCAAACATCGAAATATGTGTAACGAATTAGCTAAATTCCTAAAAAAACAATATTATAGAGAAAAATTTAATAAAGCATATAAAAACAATAAATGTACGTGGGATACAGTAAAAGAGATTTGTAACATTAAAAAACATTCTACTGAAGCATTACAACTACGTCGGCGAACGCGGTAAACAAATTCTTCACGACAGTGGGCGAAAAACTAGCAAATAAAATATATTAAATAAAACAAACACGTCAGAATCCCAATATATACACTTCCAATAACCCTCACTCCATGATTCTAGCCCCCACAGACTTCATAGAAATTGATAAAATTATATGTAATCTTAAAAAAAAAATGTTCCCCTGGTATTGATCTCATTTCCCCAATCATTTTAAGAAACTCGCATTATATCCTGTGCACAATGATAGCCCACTTATGCAACCTGAGCATAACAACTAGAATATTTCCGACAATTTTTAAACAAGCGGTGGTGATTCCTATATTTAAATGTGGCGACAAAGTAAAAGACGGTTAGCAAAATAATCGAGAAAGTGGTTAACCAGAGGGTCATTAATTATCTAGAGAAGTATAATCTTCTGGCTATCAATCAGTTCATATTTCGGAAAAACAAAAGCACAGAGGATGCCGTAGCTTTCCTATCAGAGAGGATAACAAACTACTTGGACAAAAAAGACAGATGCGTGTCTATATTTCTTGATCTAAAAAAAGCGTTTGATACGGTGTCAATTCCGATACTTCTGAAGAGAATGGAGAGCCTAGGTATTCGAGGATCAGTCCTTAAGTGGTTTGAAAATTACCTTTCTGGTAGAAGTTAAGTAGTAAGAATCGGCGACACTTGCAGTGACATCTTTTGCAACAACTACGGTATCCCGCAAGGAAGCACTCTTGGTCCCTCTCTTTTTCTCATATATGTGAATGAATTGTGTAAACTGCAAATGGAAAACGGATGTTCCATAGCTTTCGCTGATGATACAGCTTTGATTTTTAGGGTGAAAACATGGTCAGAAGTTCAAAAGTCTGCTGAAAGTGGAATCAGAAACGCTATGAAATGGTTTGATGATAATCTTCTGACTCTTAACGTCACAAAACCTAAATACATTTGCTTTAGTGTCAACAGCAAATCTGATCCAACCCCACAGTTTAAAATCCAGGCCCATGAAATGACGTGCAAGGACGAGGCTGCTGATTGTGGCTGCGCGGCTCTAGAACGAACCAATACTCATAAATATTTAGGTATTGTAATCGACAAAAGTTTAACCTGGCAGCCGCACATAGCCTCCCTCAGCAAAAAAATAAGAAAACTCCTTCCAGTCTTCAGGAGCCTCCGCGAAGAAGCTGACAAAGACCTTATTAAAAAAGTATATTTGTCTCTGTGCCAAACTATCATCACATACTGCATCCCAATATGGGGTAGAGCAGCAGCCTCTCACCTACTAGAGGTGGAAAAAGCACAGCGAGCGGTTTTCAAGGTAATGTATCGGAAGCAACGCAGATTCCCCACGGACCTACTTTATCAAGAGTGCGATGTATTGACAGTACGACAACTTTATATATATAGCACTGTTTTAAGGCAACATAAACTAGGGGAAGGGTCCCCGATACCCCAAGACAAACGCTGTCCCAGGATACAAACTCCTCGTCTAGCCACCCGATTTGCCCAAAGACAACTTACCTATCGGGGTCCCGCTCTTTATAATATAATCAACAAATCTGACAAAATTTACAACAAAAATAGAAAAACAGTACAATCTATACTGACGGACAAACTTACAACTTTAAATTATAATAAAACCGAAAACCTTTTTAAAATACCTAAATAGATTCTAAATATTAAATAAAATAAAAAAAGTCACCTCTCTTTACTTAGACCGACCCCTAAATTCTGGTTACGCGCTCAATATACATGCACATGTACCTACACTTAAGATGATCAAGTACACACACTCATTTACATTTACACATACCTACAACATTACACACGACCACTACATACAAGTGAGACTACTCACCGCGTTATTAAAGAACATTTGAAATTAAAAGCTTTTAAAGATACCTTCATTACTTACAATATCAATTGCAAAATAAATTGTAACTTTTTCAAGGTGGAGGGCTGACAACTTGAGATACAGGTTCTTACCTAGTTCAGGTGCCAGCCCGCCATAATCAGATTTATATCAAACTGTTGTAATTCACAAATTTCTTTATGTACCTATGTATAATGGTTATGGTGAGAAATAAATGATTATGATTATGATCAACATCTCTGTTGGGTAGTAATAACCCCAACAAAGTTGTTAAAGAAACAAGATATAACTTTAAATTTACAATTTAAAACACCCCGGATGATGATGATCTTCTCGATCGGCTGAACAGATTTTCTTGAATTATATCCAAGAACACTCTCGGTCAAGTCACCTTTGAAACAAAAAAAAAAACGCACTGAAATTGGTCCATTCGTTTGGGAGCTACGATGCCACAGACACACAGACACGAGAAATTTATAACAACCCTCTTTTTTGCGTCGGGGGTTAAAAATTATTTTGTTAATACTATTCCAAGGACGAAAACTAAAAATTAATACAAAATATTTTAAGACTTTTTTAAGTAGTTGAATATTCTTATCATTAAATGTGATTTTCCTTCCATCACCTATCCTCGAATTGGCAAGGATATAACTTACTACTGACGATATCTGTGGCGTGGCAGTAGGGCTGGCATTCGACTGGCACACTGGGGTTCAATTCCCGCTCGGTGCGAATATTTGTATGCATGAATATGTCTATTTACATTGGTCTGGTTGTTTCTATGTATAATGTTTATTTATTTACAAATATATATATGTCACATCCGGATCCTCAATACAGTTGTGAAACGACACACAAACGTCAGAATGACGTGTGCGGAGCCTAGCAACTGATATTGTTTCTTGTCCTTCGTATACCTACTTGACATTGGCAAAATTGTGGTAACTCCACAAAGCCACAAACCAAAACTTGAAGTTGAAGTTGATATTGTTCCTTGTCATAGTTTTAATGTTTGCTGTAAAAGCTGTAAAAGAGTGTAGATAGCCTAGGAACTGTGCTGTATGTCATATTACTTCTCACCCTTACTCCTGCGAAAGCCCACAATTAGTGATCAATCCTCCGACTATATATACAGGGTAAACAAAATCATTAAAATTGACAGGAAAATGTACAATTTGTTATTCTGAAATGTGCACCTACACTAGGAAAAGCATTTTCCTAAAAATCTGGAAAAAAAAATCTGTTTCGTTTTTCAAAATCCATTTTTTTTTCACACTAAATCCATTATTTGTCGGCTTCACATAACGCTTCTAAAATTTGACCACATTTTTTTGTAACATTCTGTATATAAGTGTATCCGTGTTCACTGGAATAGTACAAACTCAGCTTACACATATTATTATGTCCCAGGATATTATTACATATTATAAAACAAAGTCCCCCGCCGCGTCTGTCTGTCTGTCTGATCGCGATAAACTGAAAAACTACTGAACGGATTTTCATGCGGTTTTTACTAATAGACAGAGTGATTCATGAGGAAGGTTTAGGTGTATAATTTCTTAAGATTTTTGTGTAAATTGATTGAAATATGTTGATGATTGTTGAAGATGTCTCTGCTACCCGTGCGAAGCCGGGGCGGGTTGCTACTTATTATTGAAATATGTAAAACTTACATGCAATAATGTATTTTTTTTTCTTTTAAAGAATACTAGTAACGTGGGTAACACATTACTAGTATTCTTGTTAACCCCTCCAGCTAAATGCTTATGTTAGGAGTGGGTTCATGTCGGTAGTACACAGGGTGGGGTTCGAACCCGCAACCACTTGATCGCAAGTCCGACGCCTTAGCCATTACGCTATCGCCGCTTAAATTTTCAATTACCTTGGTAAGGTACCTTGTAATACTAAAACGGTGTATTTTGATTTATATTACAGTAAGACTTGCTGTGGTGCTGAAGAATCAAAGAAAATTATACAATTGACTAGTAAGTTACGATTGATACGTCTTTTTGATTTTTGACATTTTGATCAATATATATGAGTTTGTTCTGTTATAGTTAATTAGATAAAAACTACTGTTTTAGTCTACAGAAATATCCAAATACATTATTTGATTAAATCATTAAGCTTTTTATATTTGACTAGCTGACCCGCGCAACTTCGTTCGCATTTGTAAATTGTTTCCCCGTTTTTGCAACATTTTCCATAGATGCTCCACTCTTATTGGTTGTAGCGTGATGTTATATAGCCTATAGCCTTCCTCGATAAATGAGCTATCTAACACTAAAATAATTTTTCAATTCGAACCAGTAGTTCCTGAGATTAGCTCGTTCAAACAAACAAACTCTTCAGCTTCATAATATCAGTAAAGATTGACAATTGACAAAAAAAAAATTAAGAAGTTATTTTTTGCTACCTTTTGCCCGCGGTTTCGCTTGCGTAATATTATAAAAGGTATCCTATGTTCTTCTCTGTACCCCTAACAACATGAAAAATTTCATGTTGATCGGTTTAGTAGCTAAGGCGTGAAAGCGTAACAGACAGATAGACAGAGTTACTTTCGCATTTATAATATTAGTTAGATTATAAAACATAGGTAGAACTGTCTTGTATTGTAAATTTTACAGTTTTAATGAAAAAGGACGCAAAGAGCATCTCCTTCAAATGACTTTTACACCTTTTGTAAACTGTGTTTGTAAATCCAAAAAATTGAAATCCAATGCTAATCAAATAATTAACAATTTATATTATCAGGATCAGCCTTAACCAGGTTAAGTGAAACAAAAAATCTGGACGTATTAAATGAAATATTTAAAATATTATTTGGTGAAACAACAACCCTATCCTACCAAAGATATATAAAATCCGAGAAAAATTCAGAAGTTAAAGAACTCCTTACACCAAAAAAAGAATTACATTCTTCAAATGAGAATTTGTCTTTTAAAGATGAGTCTGTATCGGAAATTGAGGGTACACCAACAGGACGGACTAGTCCTATAATACAGACAAAAAAGTTAAAAAACTCAATGGTCACAACATTGGACAGAGAAAAGAAAAAATGTCCTGATTCTTGGTGAGTATAATTTTTCTTAATTGTGTCACTAGAACTGCTTAGCGGAGGATTTGGGAGAGGTCCACGCTAGATTCATTATTATAGACCGGCAGCTCGCGACAGATTTTATCGATCAATCGAATTACGTATGCCCTTCAATTTGTTGATTATATAGTAGGTTTAACTAAAAAATGGATCTAAGCGAGATCGTGAGAGCGGGACATGTAGCGTGCAATGTCATGTGAAATTGCAAAAAAAATGATCATTTTTAATCAATCGAATCACGTATGCCATTCATGCCTTGATGAAATTTATGAAAAATACGATGCGGACAAGTATCGGCATACGTGTAGGTCGGGTCCCTGTGGCTGAACTCAGTCCTCGTATTTGCAAAAAAAATTAATAATTTTTGCCAATCGAATTACGTATGCCGTGTATACTAAATGTTTAAATTAATTGTGAATATAATTTGTAACTAGTCAACATGCGTTTGAACTGGGGCCTACATTTTGTTTTTCAATTTTCGCGTTTGTACAATAAAATTGATTTTTAAATCAATTGTATCATGTATGCTTTTGTACCCTTGGTTATTTCTGATTTTTATACGTCATATATTTTGACGGCATACTTATTTTCGAGACCTTATCCAAAGGCATACATTGTAATACTGAAAAAAATATGGTTTGTGTCATATCCATCGAACCATGTATGCCCTATTGGATTTAACTTCGTAATTATATATTTCTTACCAAATTCAAAAGGGTATACAAATTGTGCTGGGCAAAAACACGAATCAACACTTTTTTTAAAAACGAGATGGATTTTGCAATTTCTCTGCAAAAATATGCTATTCGGACAAATTTCAACAATCAACAACTCGAAGCTAATACGTATACGCTGCCGGTCTATTAGTGCGGACTTCAGTCACGATGCTGTCGTGACCTGGATGGGTTTATAACGTGCGTTCACAATAGAAATATTTTTTAATTCTACGGTAAAAAAAAAATCTAATCAAGATAGTAATAATAATCACAAAAATAAAAGCAGTTCTACAACAATTCAAACAAACAAGCGGCGATAGCGTAATGGTTAAGGCGTCGGACTTGCGATCAAGTGGTTGCGGGTTCGAACCCCACCCAGTGCACTACCGTCGTGAACCCACTCCTAACGCAAGCGTTAAGCTTAGCTGGAGGGGTTAACGAGATTACTAGTAATGTGTGACCTACGTTACTAGTAACTTAAAAAAAAAAAAAAGAAATTCGCTAGTTTGTGAGAATATCGACGTAATTCAGTCGAATTTAACTAAGTATGCCAAAAGGCCATAAATCTTTGATATTTTATAGTGAATAGAGATACAACGCCGATTTCGTGCTGACGTTCGTTAGAAAGCGACAAGTTCATTGTATATTTAGAACAAAATACTCTAGCGGAAATCACAAAACATTGCCATTCTCTAAAATCAATAATTTTTAGTTTCGTCGCTATTCTCGCAAACCAGCGAATTGTAGCTTAAGATCTGCGCTTTATTGAGTCCTTTTGACATCACTGTACTACTGTTTACTAATTAAACTACAGACAGTACATTTTCTATTCCTTCTCAAAATATACTTTACCCATCATTGCTGTCAAAAACTGTATTTTGTATTTGTAAAATTTTATCATAAAGTAATAATATTGTCTAAGAAAAATGCTATTACCCTATTAAAGACAAAAACTCAAATTTATTATAACAATTCTGCAGGCCTACACCAGAAAAAAAAACTCTAAAACTGATATACCCAACCCCATCCCGGAGCAAACAGAACAGCAACTTGAGACAGGCTCGACTGAACTTCGTCAAGGCAAAGTCTAGCAATGTTATTGACATCACTTGTTCACCTGAGTTCGGTGGTGGAAGTAGAACCATTAGAGGCGAGGCAGATTGTAATGTCCAGGTGAGGAAATATATGTCTTAACCTCATATTCGCCATAGTAGTCATATCTCACTCCGTCTCTCTCCTCATCTAGTAGTATTTCTTCTTTTTTAGGGTTCCGTACCTCGAAAGGAAAAAATGGAACCCTTATAGGATCACTTTGTTGTCCGTCCGTCCGTGGGTCTGTCTGTCTGTGAAGACCCTTTTTCTCAGGAACGCGTAGAGGTATCAAGCTGAAATTTATATCAAGTCTACTGTCCCTTGGAGCTGTGAAAAAATCAAACTTCTAAGCCAACGCAATCAAAAGATACAGCCATTTATGCCGCAAATTTTTGACACTCGCAAGGGAATCAGATCCTACAGGGTACTTCTCGTGAACTCAGAATCTTGAAATTTGGTACGAAACAACGTCTTATAGCACATATAAAGGAAAAATTGCGAAAACCGTATATTTTTAGTTACATCATATAAGTGCGCGAGTCCGACTCGCACTTGGCCGGTTTTTTTTTATTACTACCCACCTATATATAACATCACAATGTTTGATCGTGCATTTATATGATTACCTAGTTACCTTACAATGATTTTCTTTTATGAGTCAATTTACTACAACATAATAATTGCTTTATACGTAAACTAGCAACTCGCCCCGGCTTCGAACGGGTAGTAGAGACATCTTCAACAATCATCAACATATTTCAATTAATTTGTACAAAATCTTAACAAATTATACACTTAAACCTTCCTCATGAATCACTCTGTCTATTAGTGAAAACCGCATGAAAATCCGTTCAGTAGTTTTTCAGTTTATCGCGAACAGACAGACAGACACGGCAGGGGACTTTGTTTTATACTATGTAGTGATATATGTATTAAGAAATATCACCATCAATAATAATATTGTTATGGACGAAAATTCGTCTGTAATTGCAAAACGCGGAACCCTATTTAATAACCGACGACTTTATCAAAGTGGTAAGAGAACCTCTGTATAAAGGCGACACAGGACCGCTCTAATATATTGTTAACTAGCAGCGTCCTGCGGTTTTATCCGCGTAAGTCCCGATCCCGTGGGAATATCAGGATAAAAAGTAGCCCATATGTTAATCCAGGTCTCCAGCTATCTACATACCAAGTTTCATCGCAATCGGTTCAGTAGTTTTGGCGTGAAAGAGTAACAAACATCCATCCATCCATCCATCCATCGCAACTTTCACATTTATAATAATACTAGCAGCGCCCCGCGGTTTCACCCGCGTAAGTCCCGATCCCGTGATAATATCGGGATAAAAAGTAGCCTATGCGTTAATCCAGGTCTCCAGCTATCTACGTACCAAGTTTCATTGCAATCGGTTCAGTGGGTTTTGCGTGAAAGAGTAACAAACATCCATCCATCCATACATCCATCCATCCATCCAAACTTTCACATTTATAATATTAGTGGGATTATGGGATAAATAATTTTGTCCTTTCTTTTTTCCATATTCAAAACAATCAAACAATACATCAAACAATTTAAAAAATCATATCACACTTTTATAAAGATTTTAATATTCCTTTTCTGCAAATTATAATTATTTTAAAAAAATATCTTTTACATGTTTCGAATATTTTTCAGCCACTGATTAAGAAAGAGTCCGTAGAGAACGACGACACCATTTTGCCCTCGCCCACTAGTGGGCCTACTAATTTCACATTGTAAGTAATTTAGTTGATGAACTTTACATTTTTATTTATTTTTTAAATTTTACATATTAAAAAACTTAATAATTTTTTCCAGGTTTAAATCTCCAATAAAATTCAAGAAACCACCATTGAGTTTAAAAACTAAAACGGAAAAAGCTAGTAATGTATGGAAAAAGGTTGATCCAGATTCTGAAAATAAAATAATAAAAACGGAACGAAAATATACTGATTGTAATGACACAAAGAAATGTATGAATGACATAAAATATAACAACAGTGTAACTTATACACAAGAAGATTTTATCAATATTCTAAATCCTAACAGGTATATTTTGTTTAAGAGCTATCTCATCCCAGTTTTCCTGCACTTTTCCCAATTTTCATTAGGGTCAGATACATTGCTAAGGGTTTTGGCTGGTTTATTTTATGGCTGGCCGCCTGCCTGATTTCTCCTCGGGAATGTAGTCGTCATAAGACGAGATAACTATAAATTTAAAACACCTCCGACTCGAAAATTCCTTCAACGATTACAAAATGCCTTACATCATTTTGGAAAAGAGCTGATACTCTTACACTGCTGGACCGATATTAACCAAACATAGCCAAGAACCACCGCATCGAAATCTCTCCATCCGTTTGAGAGCTAAAATGCCACAGACAGACAAACACACACACACAGAGAGACATCGACGTCAAACTTATAACACCCCGTCGTTTTTGCGTCGGGGGTTAAAAATTAATGAATACATATTGCGCCGACCCAAATAAAATTGGGAAAAGGCTGGAAAATTTTAAAAATCTTTCTTTAGGAAGAATATAATAAATCCATAATGTTATAAAAAGAAATCTCTGTGAGTGTTACAGAAATACAGACACTCACCGAGACTTCTTTCTTCATTCTAATCTTGAAAGTTACTGAATGTATTGAAATGTGGTTTTAGATGTTATGACTTATCATTAGGGCCCACACACGTAATAGGTGGTACTTTGGGAACTAAAAATGGGAAAATTGGGAGTACATTGAAAGGGAAAGGTGGGATTGCTTACACGGATGGATTTGGGAGTGTGAGCAATAGCTCCAGCATTTCACGGTCGCATATCTGTAACTCTAACTGCTACTTGCTGGAAACTGCCCTCTAACATATCTGATTTTATATGACTGAGACTAAGCTCTTATACATTTTTTTTTACAACACAATACCACAGGATTTAGCCTGCGAGAGAATGAGATAGAATACAAGTATACAGTATTTCCTATAATCTTCGTATGTTAGCACGTGCGCCTGCGTACTACGAAGCCTCCAGAAAATGCGTCATAGCCAACGTTCTGTATCACGTGTAGCATTTTCGTGCATTTGCGTATTAAAATTCGTTGGTTAATTAATTTAGAAGTTTCACATCTGCCGTGTGTGAATTGCACCACACAGTTTTTTTTTATGCTGTAGCGGGCAAACGAGCAGACGAGTCACCTGATGGTAAGTGACTACCGTCGCCCATAGACACCTGCAACTCGAGAGTCACAAGTGCGTTGCCGGCCTTTGAGGAAGGTGTGAGTAGGGGACGGGGGGAGGTGGCTTAGGGCCTCCGTTAACCTCACTCACTCGACGAAATACAACGCAATCGTCATAGCAATGCTATGAGGCCGGGTTTCTGTTTTTTTTTAATTTAAGTGCATTTTTTTGCATTGTTGATATTTATCCCAACTCATAATTTTATAAAGTTACATTATGTGTTCGTCACGAAATTGGCTTTTTGCTTTACTGCTGCTAACAAACAGAAGAAAACAAGTACACCACCATTATTATTTTTAAAGAACCATCAAATTCAGTCCAGAATTCTAAAAGTAAATTATTTTTACTGAACAATTACAATCAAATAGCACAAAAGACACTAATTGTCCATCCTTATGTCGTAGATTACCTAACAACTTCACGAAGAGCACTCCAGTTGAACAAGCGAATGATGAGACAACGTTGTGTAATACACAGTCCAGTATATCACTATTAGAACATATAAACGAGTTGGATGATATTCATAGAGAGGACAAATTACTCAGGTGAGATCACCAGTTTTGTGTCATTACAATGTCATTTGAAGTTTTTGCGCTCCTGGCCGCTCATAAATGTTTGAATTTCCAATGTTATGTTTTTTAAATATAAGAAACTCGGCTCCGTCTTACGAATTTTCTATCAGGTCACGTGTCCTGACGCGAGTTTAACATTTTTTTACCCATCCCAAAAAGTGCACAACGCTGCTAAAGAAGTTTTTACTTCAAAAAAACTTGAAAATAATAAGGAATGTAATTTTGTATAGTCTTATTTAACACAGAATTGTATGGGAACTGTTTAATAATTTATTTTAACCTTAACAAACAAGTACAACTAGACTCATAACGATTATCTTTATTTAAAATTTGGAATCACATAAACGTGGTAACAGAGTTTCCCTTTTAGTCCTAAACTTTTTTAAAAAGGAGTAATTTGTAATCTGACAAATAAAATCACTACATATTATAAAACAAAGTCCCCCGCGTCTGGCTGTCTGTTCGCGATAAACTGAAAAACTACTGAACGGATTTTCATGCGGTTTTCACCAATAGACAGAGTGATTCATGAGGAAGATTTAGGTGTATAATTTGTTAGCGTTTTGTGTAAATTGGTTGAAATATGATAACGATTGTTGAAGATGTTTCTACTACCCGTGCGAAGACGTTGCTAGTATCTTTATATATATATAACAATTTCCTTGCACGTTGTTTGTCCGCGATGAACTCCTTAACTAATGAACCGTTTTTAATGAAATATTGCACACTGTGTGCAGTTTGGTCTAACTAGAGAGATAGAATAGTTTTTATCTCAATTTATAGTCACAATATTCTTTTATAGCAAATTACTTAGCCACAGCAAGGCGTGGCCTAGTGTACTTACAAAAATAGTTAGCTAAAATCTAAGTATATATATATATATATATATAAGTAATATGTAGGTATAAGATACGGGACTTGGGTTTATTATGAAAGTATCGTCATTAATTAGCACTTACAAAAAAAAAGGTTTGTGCCCCGCGAACAAGCCATAACGTGTTTAAACGTTCATTGACGAAGATTGGACTACTATCATAGGCATGTCGAATTATATAAGGGCCGGATTATCGCGGGTCAACAGTATTATAATAAATAATTCATCTAAGTTACAAATTATTATTATCATCTAAGTCACAAATTATTATTATCATCTAAGTCACAAATTATTATTATCATCTAAGTCACAATTAATTAGGCGAAATAGAAGTGAAAGTCTAGCGACAGAGAACGATCTAGAGGAGACAAGAATCGGATTATGCAGTAACTACTGAACCACACTATGCAAATTATCACACAGATTAGTGTTAACCAACAGGATGATAATCACTCGAAGACTTTATTTTAAAAATATACTTATAATTCTAGTTTCTTTACAATATTTAGTAGATACAAAAATTATGTAACGTGTCAACGATGGGTGGGGTACGCGCCGCCTTATATATGCGTTCGGTTAGGTGGGAGATATCTAGCATCCCCGTCTAGCGTCCTGTGGCTTGAGCGTGAACATCCACCCGTTGGAGGGAATCCTTCAACTGCTCCTCTTCAGACTCTTGTTTGTAGTCTCTTCTTCTTTCTCCTCCTCCAGACTCCTATCTTGAGTTCTTGACCAACTTACGAACATCAATTGTTGGGCAAACCTCCTCGGACGAATGTTCCTGTATGTTGGAGGAACATCACAGCGTTTCTATCCGAAAGAACACAATATAATTTTTTTTTTAGCTATGCTAATATTGTAAAGCTGAAAAGTTTGGTTGAATGCGCTAATCTCAGGAACACCTGGTTCGAATTGAAAAATTATTTTAGTGTTGGATAGCTCAATTATCGAGGAAGCCGATAGGCTGTATAACATGTAATAGGTAAATAATAATGTCAACTGCAAAACTCTAGTTTTTTGTGCAATGACACAATATATTGTAAATTCCTACCGCTTGTAATTGACGGACAATTACGTAAAATTATTTTTTGCATAAATACTTGTTTTTATTAAATAGTAATTAGCGTGTTTGTTTCAGTCCTTCTAAACGCCCTCTTGCGGAAAATATAAACTTCACTAACGTACCAGATGGCGACGAACTTCAGGCCAGCATATCGGTGTTACAACGCGATGCAAAAATCAGCAGATTGGTCGTGGACAATGTAAAAATGTAAGCTCTCGAGTATTTGAAAAACATGTTGTAATTTTACATTTTAAGTTCAAAAGTTATCGTGAGCAGTAGCAGTAAGTAATAACTACAACATCTGGGGCCCGTGGCTAATTCATCGGATGTGTGTGTGTCTGACTCGCACTTGGCCATTATTTTTACTCGTGTAGCTTAGTGTTCAGGGCCTTTAGTGCCCGGGGGCCACCTCGAGCCGGGGGCCCCTCGAGCCGGGGGCCCATTGAGCCAAAACCTAGTTAAAGATAATTTTATCATAATATAATGGATCTACTGAGTCGCTTAATTGTGTCGGTGTTCCCAAGAATACTGTCCTTGAAGAGCTCTCCACGGGTCGATCACAAGGGGGCATTGGTTTTACATGTGTTTATAATTACCTAGTATTTTATCATCAGACGGGTTTCTTGCTTGTTTACCAAAATTTGCTCAGTTTTATAACAAAAAAATATGAAGTTGTATCCAATAAAAAAACAATTTTCATACAGTATTGTATTAAGAAACCTCAACGTTAAAACGTACCTAAATATGTTTTTCTTTTCAGGTATTTAATATGACAAGATAGATTTGAGTAGAAAAAGCAGTACATATCTGTACAAAACAGTCAATACTTTTTTTAGTTTACCTAAAAATGTAATTACATTTAAACTTTTAAATGGATGCTCCTCTACTTGAGGATGTCTATTGCTGGTTTCTTTAGTGTGTTAGAAAATTTGTGTGTAATCTTTTTAGTGTTCTTGTTAACAAAATATTGATTTACAGTAAAATAGCTGCACCAGCTCTAGAGGTCGAAGGGCCCGCTCCGAGAACGAGAGCGGAAAAACGTTTGCTACCTGGCTGGGCTTGCAGGGAGTGTATAAGTGTATGTACAATGTTTTCTTTTATGGGTACGACATTAAACATAAATAATGATTGCGTATGTATAACGTAAACAGCTATTCGAGCAATTTAAAACTTAAGGTCCAGAGATTCACTGAGGGGAAAATTTAAACGAATCGGTACCATGACGGTACGTACCATCATAAAAATTTCACTACATATTATAAAACAAAGTCCCCTGCCGCATTTGTATGTTGGCGGCGATAAACTCAAAACTACTGAACAGGTTTTCATGCATTTTCAGCAATAGACAGAGTGATTCATGAGGAAGGCTTAGGTGTATAATTTAATAAGGTTTTGTGTAAATTGGTTGAAATATGATGATTCGGTTGATATGTCGGGGCGGGTTGCTAGTATTAAATATTTATGTCATTCGTCAAATTATACCTAATCAAGTCTATTTGAAAGTAAGTGACCTATTTGTTGCTGGTATTGTTTTTCTTTTATAAATAACATTGTATATTTTATAGTAGTTTAACTTCATTGATACTGCATAATGTATGAGGAAGCGCTCGATGTCACTCACCCCTTTAATTAGCACTGACTAAATAGTTATCATGTAAAGGTATATTATCCGACAAATGTATACAGAGATTACTATGGCAGTATACATATAATCTATATCTCGGGATTTTGAGGTAATATCCCCATTATTTTGAGGTATATCCACATTATGTTGAGGTATATCCCCGTTATTTTGAGGTATATCCGCATTATTTTGAGGTATATCCACAATATTTTGAGGTATATCCACATTATTTTTTCTATGAATCACATTAGTTACCCTGTTTATGCATATAGCTCGTTTTAAGCACGATTTGATTTGTGTTTTTTATTCGTATTGTTTCGTGATACGTCCTCTCAATAGTCGCGTGAACAAAGTTGTGTCTGAGACTTGACTGAAACAGATTTAGATAGGAAAAATTACATATTGGCCTAACAAGTGGTTCTATTACACACTATGAGAAACCAGTCCAAGGTTTATCGCATTTCATCAATAATAATAACTTGAGACACCTCACACACGGCCGTCTGCACTCAAACTGCTGATAAACATACTTATGTTACTTATGTATTAGTAAATACATAGATCCTACTAATATTATAAACGTGAAATTTTATGAGGATGTATGAATGTTTGTTATCTTTCACGCAAAAACTACTGGACCGATTGCGATTTTTGGTATGTAGATAACTGGAGACCTGGATTAACACAGGGTTTTTATACCGATATTCCAACGACATCGGGGCTTACGCGGGTGAAACCGCGGGGCGCAGCTACTATTATAGATAAATTACACCCAGTTACAGAACAAATGATTGTGCTGATCACACAATTATTTGTCTTTTTAACCCATGATTTCTGGCTCAGCAGCTAGGATCCCTACCCATATACCAACAGGTCTGTCAATAAAAAACAAATCACGTTGAACGGTTCGATTATGATAAGTTCAAAACTTTCTTTGTAGTTCTTCAGCGAGCTCCACAAAGACGATCCAGAAATGATGTTGAAGAAAATCAACGAGTGCTCACATCATCGCGGCGTCACCAACCCAGAGCGGCCGAAGACACCTCCAGGCTATTGGAACCCGCGCTGGAGTGTACCAGACGATACTGAGGAGTTTAACAGGAAGAATAATATTTGAACATTGTATCCAAATGTAATTTTGTTAATTACTAAGATCTGTATAGATCTGTGATAATGTGCCTCATCTGTTATTATAAGTGTGCTACATATAACTAAACATAGATAGTGAGGGGTCGTCCATTAATCACGTGATGGTTTTTTTAGCAGTTTTTTAACTCCTCCCTCCTGGTGATAAGTGGTGAAGTTTTAGACTGACCCCCCCCCCCCCCGCCGCCCCCCTCGCCAAAATCACGTGTATTTTTTAGTTCAAAATATATTTAAAATTTTCAAAATATTTTCTTTAAATACAAATTTAATTGCTCATTTTACGAAAAAATTAATACACGTGTTATCTCATTACACCCCCCCCCCCCTTTTAATACCTTACCCCCCCCCCTCGAGCCTCACGTGATTAAATTACAATATATTAATTATCATCATCATCTTCCTGCCTTTTTCCCAATTTTATTTGGAGTCGGCGAAATGGCAAATGGCTGGTTTTCTTTTATGGCCGGCCGCCTGCCTGACGCCAGCCTCCCTTGGGAATGTAATCGTTTCTAGACAGGGCAAAGGAAGAATATATATTGGAGTCAGGAAAACGGATAGGCCGAGGGAGCTAGGGTAAGGGATACCGTAAGACTCGGATGGAGAAACGGCTCTAGACTTGGACAGGGACATCGAATGGCTCCACCGAGCCCGAGCCAATCCGTGATTTTTTTAATTTTTATTGTTTACAGCTAAATGCCTTCGACTTCTCAGTACGTAATGCGTATTAAAATGGCTTAAAAAATTTAAAGATGTTAGACTAAATTAGATTAGAAGTTAATGTGAACTGTAAATATTTTTGCTAGGAAAATTAAATAAAGAAGCGCCTTTGTTATTGTGCTGATATGAAAAACATTATTGAACACATCAAACTGCTTAATGTTACTTCAAAATTAGATCTACTGTATCTGAAAATGGAACACTTGCTTAAATCACTGAAAGGGGCATGACTCTAGAATGCAGTAACAATAAGAATTTTTGAAAAATAGTATCCGGTTACAAGTAATTACCGTTTGAATTTCCAGGTATTTTACCTCTGTTCCTCCGTTTCTCGTAAAAGCAGGTGGAGTGTGTAAAGTTAAAGATTTTAATTCGTACGTATTTTTTTATTTCGGAATTTTTCATTGCGTTACTAAGAAATTCATAAAACCTAACTTCGAAAACTTTGTTAGTTTTTATGGATTTTCTTAATAACTGATGAATAGTTTCAAAATAAAAATATATGCACGTTTGTATAACTTGTTAACACTTATTTATACAAATAAATAACATTAAAGTGTCTCTTTGTAATGTCTTAATAATAGCTTTTTACTTAATACATTTGAATTTTTATACGGTACTTGTACAACAAAGACATTTTTTTAAATATTTGTTTGTCTATTTATTCCGGTTAATCTCCAGAACAGGTAGACCCATTGCCACGGAACATTCACTGGCAAATAGCTGATGTTAAATTACATTTTATTTTGAAAAAAATAACTTAAAAAAATAGTTAAAAACACGCGAGTGAAACTGCGGCGGTCACAGCTGGTTAATAATGAAGTAAATAAACAAATATCGTTACAAAAATAGTTTAATTTTATAGTGTACTACTGTAGAAGAAATTAAAACCTACCTTGATTGCGCATGTCTGACTGTTCTAAATCAATGTACCTAAGAGTTCTCAAAGATCTTTGAATTCTTCCTCCGTCCGTCCTCGGACATTGGCATTATCTCGTTATTTGAATCACGGCCAATGATAATCAGTACCTACCTACTTACATTCAGCGATGACGTCATATAACGGCACATGTACATTTGCACTTGACTTTATGGAAACGTTATGCTTTTAAATAACTGCGGGATGGCGGAAATATTTTGGTAAGAATCTTGTTTTAGATCTATGTACGGTATTATTGATTGCACCTATGTGATTTGTACGAAGTCAAACAAAGTTCATTTAGTTCACTGAGTAGTAATAATAACTCGGTGATTTAATCAAAACATCAATACTCAATATACAAATAAATAAAATAATTGAAGTGTGTGTTTGTAAGGTCAAAATAATGTTTTTTTTAAGCTCATACAGTTATTTGCACGATACCTCAGCCCAAAAATCAGTTTTTAATTTTTTTGTCTGTCTCTCTGTTTGTTCCGGCTAATCTCCGGAACGGGTGGACCGATTTCCACGGGACTTTAACTTATAAGGAGTAACTTAGGCTACTTTTATTTTGGGAAAAAAATTAGGGTTCCGCGCAAAATATGTAAATGTGAACTGCTAGTTTTTTTATAAAAAAAAAATACCAATATACCTCATTAATGTTAATTTTCGTATATTTCTTTTGTACAGTATAAATAATCTATGAAAGTAGTTATTGTAATGTAAGTTTGTAATTTTTCAAAAATAGTAATAAATTAATTGTTAAGTAGGTACCTATTTTCTTTTAAATAAAAGAAATGAAAAAATTATGGAGCTTTTTATTTTAATAGTGTACCTGGCGTAGTGGTTTCGGAACCTTGCGAGGGTGTTCTCGCGTATGTGTTATTTCTCGATGTCATCCTACGTCCTACTGTCTTTGGAGCCCTAACCACCGGTGTCTTGGTCCCTGTACCCGATGTCGGTGGTCTACTATTTTTTTATATTTTTAAATATATATTTTGTTTTATACATATTTAAAAATCTAATTTATAAGTTTTAAGTTTAATAAAGAGAAATAATAATATAAAATAATTTTACACATATCACATACGGCCGTCTGATCCCAAACTAGGCAGAACCTGTACTATGGTAACCAGACTGCTGATAAATATACTTATATATTTCTAAATATATACATATTATAGATAAATTACACCCAACACAATGATCATTGCTCATCACACAAGTATTTGTCCTAGGCTGGAATCGAACCCACGACCTCTGGCTCAGCAGTTAGGGGCACTAACCACTAGACCAATAGTTCAGTCAAAAAAGTAATAATAGTCAGTTTTTTTAATTGTCCATAAAAAATCTTACAATTTTTTCCTACATATTACCATTTCTAAGATATACCTAGTGATAAAAAAAGTTGTGAGACGTTTAATCACCCGGGTTAAAACCCCCGACTGGATATAAATCCAGTTATCATCAATTTCTATTCACCCACTGGGTGGTTTGGGCGGGAATTTGAAAACTAAATACCCATTGTGGATTTTTGAGTTTAAAGTTCTACGATAGCTTAGTTTACACTAATAGTTTCCCGCGTTCCTTAACCACTCATACGTCACTCTAGCTCACTTCGTCAGTTAGTGTCCGCGTGTTTTGTGTTTTCATTTACGACTCTGAATATTGAAATCTGATCCTGCTTTATCCTGATGAACTTGGCTTGAAGAGATTAACACCGTTTTGCGAATTTTCAGGTGTAAGTATACGAAGATGTATCAGACCTATCAGATGCAAGCTTACCCCTATTTTTCGAGCTAACTTATACTTGAAATGTGGTACACCGATATATCGTTTTTTGATTACAATAGAATAGAGACATACCGAATACCATCTTAAAGGGCGGCAACGGACTTGTGACTCTTGAGTTGCAGGTGCCCATGGGCGGCGGCAGTCATTTACCATCAGGTGACCCGTCTGCGCGTTTGCCTCCTATACCATAAAAAAAAAATACCGAGATCGACAATCATCACTACGTATTATAAAACAAAGTCTTCCGCCGCGTCTGTCTGTCTGTTCGCGATAAACTGAAAAGCTACTGAACGGATTTTCATGCGGTTTTCACTAATAGACAGAGTGATTTATGAGGAAGGTTTAGGTGTATAATTTGTTAAGATTTTGTGTAAATTGATTGAAATATGTTGGTTATTGTTGAAGATGTCTCTGCTACCCGTGCGAAGCCGAGGCGGGTTGCTAGTTACAAATAAATAAAATTGAAGTATCTGTTTGTAATTTCAAAATAATAGGTTTAATTAAAAGCTCATACAGTTATTTGCACGATAGCCATGCCTCAAAATGAGTTTTTAAATTTTTACATGTCTGTTCCGGCTAATCTCCGGAACGGGTAGACCGATTTCCATGGGACTTTCACTGGCAGATAGCTGGTGTTCTAAGGATTAATTTACACTACTTTTATTTTGGAAATAGGATTAGGATGTCGCGCAAAATTAATATATAAATATGTACACGCGGGCGAAACCGCGTGGAAACTGCTAGTTTATAATAAAGCACACTCCACTGGTCATTGGTTACTACGATGTATAAATATAGGCATTACACCCGCAAGGCCTTTTCTAACCATAGGTGTACCTAGTTAATTCCTTTTCAAGTAAGCACTCAATGCTAACTACTTCTATAGAATAAGGTCACTAAATACTGGTTACGCGGTGACAGTGGCATATCTACACCATCTGAGGCCCGTGGCCAATTCATCGGACGTATGTGGGTCTGACTCGCACTTGGCATTTATTTTCTTACAGATGTGTTAAAATCTTGATAATTAATCTAGATAACTCGTATATTTTATTAGGTTTATTAAATTAGATAACTTATATTGATTAAATACAAAATAAATATTTTTTTATACCTACATTTTGTAATTAGTGCCTTCTGTGTTCAGGGCCCGGAGACCCCCTTGGGGCCGAGGGCCCGTGGCATTTTGCCCGCCTACTGCAAAAATGTAATGTTTTTGTCAGTCATTGCCGACGGTGGCATTGTGGGTACATTTTCATTTGTCTGCTATAGCCGACCGTGGCGTTCAAATTTTTAAAAAGCTCTACTACCATAGTATTTGTATGACACCATAGAGCTCCATGACTCCACTGTTATTTCTCATGTCCTCAATTTGAGTGGAGATTCTGATGTAGCTAAGGTCACAGATAGCTAAGGCCAGCAACTAGGTAGTATAATAAACGTTTTTAGTATATACTAGTTATGCCCGCAACTTCGTTCGCGTCTATGTCGGAAAACAACAATATGTTACTTATGGTGTAGCACCTCTTCCTGAGAGGATGAAATCCTCTAAGCAGGATTTTTCATAATGTATAGGCAGTGAAACAACCTGGAGGGTACAAAACAATATTATTTTGATTATTCACACCGTCACACGCGATATAACGACATAAGTGGGAAAAGTACCCATTTTTTTCGTGTGGAATTTTACCTCGTCGGGCGGTGAGGTCGTATATCAGACTGAAACCGACGAAAACGACGCGGTGTGCCTTACAGCGCCTGTAATGAGTAAACCGTCGGTATTGCGACGTTACGCCTCCAATCGTCCACCCAGCGCCAGCCCGCGGGTCGCAAGCGGGCTCCGTCTACCAACTGGGCGTTATCACAGACACACCCTTCACGGAGATTCTGCTGTGGGTGAAGGATATTAAACCCGTCTCATCTACCCACGGCCACTTATAAATGTTACACACGTGAGCGCGAATGAAACCGTTCCGCCTGGAGATCTTTCTACCCGATCCACTCCGCCATCTCCTTGCTCCAGAAGTTCTCCTCGCAGTACATCGCGGTCGCTATAAAATAACTGTGGCGATCTAACGCCTCGATTGGTGATTGGGAAACTCGCTGTAGTTAGTGAGTCAGTGCCACTTCCTAGAAATTATAGACCCCTAGGGTCGTCAGCAACGTGTCATTGGTATACCTAACAGATTACTCCCAGCCAATTCCAAGGTCCACCCTCGCAACAAATAAATGTTTGGCTCTGAGCTTTGTTTTTAGTCACGGGATATCATAAGATTTCACACTAATGTAACCGAACGAAAAATGAATGGTCTACAAATGTAAAAACCTTCACCCGCCATCTTTCAATATTTGAGATTATATGTAATTTTGTTGGAGATAGTGTGTCGTGTGAGATCTTCTTGTTTTATAACCGTTCTATAATCTATGTACAACGGGTAAAATAGCTCGGTGGCATAGCCAAGAACCGGCTACCGGTTACTTTGGGATCGCCAAACAACCACATCCACAATTATCACAGAAAAGCACTCCCATCGGTCGGGCATATTGCCCTTTCTGCCATCATATTCTGGGTTTTAGACTGGTATGATGTTGCGTGATACTCTCAATCAGTTAACCTCGTTTCGCGTTTTTCAACATTTTCTTGAGAGCGCAAAGTCACTATCCGAATACTCAATGTATATACTTAGGTACGACTTCCTTTTCGATAAGCAGATAACTGCGCTTTGCGTTTCCCTACGCTTTCCTAAGCTAGAAAATCTTTCATAACATAAGGAATTTATTATTTTGTAACCGCATAGATACAAAATACAAATAATTTTATAATCGCATAGAGAGAAAACACAGGTACGTCAATTTAAGGAAATAAATGCGAAAAGGTTATTATTTTGCGGAGTATCTTAACACCGCAGTTCAAACAATTACCCAAAGCCATTTTAGAAAGTATTAAATTTAATACCTTTTTTACGTTTATTTTCTAAAAATATTTATGCTTGAATTCAGGAATTCATATTTTTACAAAATAAACAAATAATTAACGTTATTGTTTCATGAAAAAAAAAACGGTCATGTGTATTGAGCTAATAACGGAATGTATCGACCTTTGATTATATACCTGTCATGTATATGACATGTATATAATCAAAGGTATCGACATCTATTAGTCTAATCCAGGGGTCGGCAACCTATGGCTCGCTAGCCACATGTGGCTCTTTCGATGTAAAGTTGTGGCTCTCCAGTTCCATATGTAAAAAATATTATTTACTATCAAAACTAAAACTCTTAAAACTTTGATTTTTTTTTAAATTCTTTCACTTCTTCATCTAAAAAAAAAAGGTTATCCAATTCCTTTGACAGTGAACTACATTTTAAATACAATTTTTATCCGCAACAACCCTCAATTTATTATGAGAACTAAAAAAAAAGGCTCTTTAAAAATTGTAAAATTTTGTAAATTAACTTTTGGCTCTTCCGTCTCAAAAGGTTGCCGACCCCTGGTCTAATCTAAAGTAATACTAACTGCATTGTTTGATTGTTTGTAATGATACGTTTTTTCTGGAACATTTTAAATGCTTATTTTTATGCGTAGAGTAATAAAATTAAAAGAGTAAACAAAATTTTTGTATTGTAGAAAAGGTTTCCACGTTTGTTTTGTACATGTTCCATTCACGAATGAAACAGACAAACAGACACAAATTCCAAAAACGGTTTCAGTTTGTTGTCCTCTAATATACCTTACATTTTTTTTTTATATTTTTATTGTGCCTACAGAAACGCAATCTCTACAGATTTATTATTACTATACATAATTATATATATGTAGATTGTAATAGTTTCTATAAAATTATTATTTATATGTTTAGATTACGCACGCCGCGCCGCCGTTGCGCCGAGTGTTGTGGGTTCAAATCCCACACGGGACAAAAAAATCGGGTGATCCAAAAATAGTTGTCCCGAGTCTGGGTAGTTCTTGTGTCCGTTGTTTAAATGTATGTTTGACTCATGAATATTCTACCTATGTTAATAATAAATATCTAAAAAAAAAAATAAACATTCAACCTTTGATTATATATTTGTCATACTTTTGACATGTATATTATTATAATATAATCAAAGCATTTAACGTTATAGTATTAGTACTGTTTACTTAGTATTACTTAGGACCGATAGATGTCGTTACGTGTTGTATAAATTTTGATTGATTGATTTGAATTAATGAAAACAATTTTTTTTTTAAGTGGAATTCCGATTACATGTTAAGTATAAAGATTACTTAGTATGATACGAAATTAGGCCTGCCATCACTTAAATTGCCGACCCCGGACAAAAACTTAAAAAACCCAGACACATGCGTGAAATCGAGATTCTTTCCCGGACACCTTAAAAAAAAACGCCGATTCCATTTCAATTTTTAGCTTGTTAACGATACATCTAAGAATTATAATTGTCCCCTGGCACAGAGTGTCCAGGTGTTACCTGGACACTTTTTAAAAACCCCGCCCGGACGCTAGGACTACTACGCTAGGAAACTAGGACAAATCCGGGAAAACCCGGACGGATGGCAGCCCTATACGAGAATAAAATTGGAATTTATAACAAGTGAGGCAACTGGTATTCAGTTACCAATCCAATCAGAGTTGTCTGAAAAGTTTGTTACTACTATATTATGCATAATCAGATAATGGATAAAGTATGGTAAAAACCCAAGAGACGGGAATTTCTCATCCTGTGTAATCATTAAAAGTTCTACTTGTGAATGCACTTTCATAAGATACCTATTATAAGACTGCACTAAATTAAGGCTATATTATGTGTGTGTGCATGTTGTGAATCAGAGTACCGTTTGCCAATATGTTAAAATAACATGACTTGCGAAATAAATATGTGGGTGGTAGGGTGAAAGAAACAACTATATGGAGAACACCTTTTATTTATCTCAATAAAACAGAATATTATAATTTTTCACTAGCTTATGTTAAATAAAAGGAAATGGAAAATCAAATCAAGGATTAGTATATTTTAAAAAGTGTAACTTTCAAAGTAGTTGTCCATAGACACAATTAACTTTATATAGAATGTGTGGTACTGGGGTTACAGCAATTCCCCATTTTCTACACTATTTTTATATATTTTTTTAAATATTTTCTGTAGTTATCAATTTTACTTACAACATTGTGGTACAAATAATGCAATTTTGAATTCATTCAAAAAATAGTTTCATTTAGAAATTGTTAAACTAAAAATTTATGGTTACTTTGATATACATCATTGTTTAATGCTACAACAAAATTTACACAAGTCTATGAGAGTTTCTTAGCTTTCTGGTAGAGAGTGTCAACTACCTTACTCATGTGGTGGATCGTCTCTAAGACTGTCTCATAGGTCTTCTCAAGTGGGGACTCATCAAACACAATTAGTACACCTTCACCCTGGTCAAGGATACCATTGAGTTTCTTGTCGAGGATCATTTGAGACAGTTTCTTCTCCACTTGAACTACAGGCAGACGGATACAACGAGCTACATGGTCAACCTGCACACGCATGTAAGGTTCAACAATACGACACAAATTTTGTTCTAACATAGTGTCGTACAAAGCGCCAAGGTGAGCTCGTACAACTGCATCTTCTTCAAGTTCCGGTTTATATGTTTTTAATGCTGCTTGGAAATCAGCTAGTGACCTTTTGTGGGAAGCTGTTGCAACTGCTCGCATTGCTTCTAATTCTTTTCCTGCATACTTTAGAGCAGTCTTACTGCTGCAAACTGATCCAACTTCTTCAGCATTATTTAGCATTATTTTTGACAACAACATATATTTCAAAGCAGTTAAAGCTTTTGGGCTGTCTGCTCCATCATAACCTTCAAACGCCTCATAGAAATATGAGTAAGCAGTTTTGAAGTCACGCTCATCAGCTGCATGCAAGATGCCTGACTGCAGATCAAGCGCAGCCTGCATTTTGGGTGGACAGTAGATAGCATTAGCAGTAGTTCTAGCAGACGTCAATGAGGCACGGGCTTTAGGTAGATTGCTAAGTGCATGATAAGTTTTACTTTCTAAAAGAAGTACTTCTACTAGTAGGTTTTTATCATCTAACTTTTTAAGTTCTCTGAGCAGAGCTGTCGCTAAGTCTAGGGCTTCCGTGTACATACCAGTGTCGAAATACAAGGCGATCAGTCTTGCTTCCAGGGACTGTCGCAAGAACGTACGCCGCTCCTCTTTGGCCCATTCTATACATTCTTTACACAACTGCACTTCGATACCAATGCCTGCTTCTAAATCGAGGAAGAAATCGACGAGAGAACGCACCAGTTTTGCTGCCTTCGCCTTGCTTATCAGACTGAGGAACGGTCTAGTCGCTTTAATTAGTTCCGCTAATTCCTTAGCTTTGCCTTCCTTCTTGTACTTTTCGCCAAGGTTTAGGATACCCTGTTCCTTAGCCCTTATATTTTCTTCATCATCTTCAGGCACCTCGCCAGTGCTAACCATTTTGTCGCTCATACGGACGTCTTCCTCTCTGTTCGACGACGAGACTTGTGATCTCTCGAATAACATCGCTCCAGCCATGTTGTGTATATTTATATGCTTACACTAAATAACGTAGATAAACAGTAAAATAGCACTAGAACGTTCACACTTTTTCTTTGTAATTTTGTATAATCGCAAAGTCATCGACGACCTCCTCAGAAACAAATCGTAGACGCGTACAGTGTTGCTAGGACTTCTTTCTAATACTTTCTATTTATTAATAATTTTAGTAGAAAATAAAAACATTAAGTTCGGGTAACATTGAGTATCAGGTTAATGGTATGGTACGTTTACACGCTCGCGTTCAAACCGACATTCAACGAGCACAAGCACGTGCACAAGTATGTGAACAGGCTGTTTGTGAATGCATGCGTGAATGTGCTCGCGCTTGCCGTCGACCGGGACGACTGTCGGGTGCGTTTACACGCTCGCGTTTAAACCGACATTCAACGACACAAGCATGTGAACAGGCTGTTTGTGCATGCTTGCGTGAATGTGCTCGCGCTTGGCGCCGATCGGAATGACTGTCGGTTTTTTGACACACATCAGAGGGTGAATGTGCTTGTGTGCGTGTTCACACACACGCGTTCGGCGCTCAGCCACGTTAGTATAGTTTGCGTCTTTGTGGCGGACGGACGACGCGATGATTGAATTAAGTTTTAAGAAGATGACAAATTAATTTTTGAAAAGAAATATGTCGGAATGGTCAAGATATTGCGCTTCCTGGAGTGTTACCAGGGGAACAAATAATATGGGACCCCCAAAATAAGCATCATAAAGACAGAAAAAAACAGTTAGTCGTAGGACTGCACGTCAGATGTGAAAACATAACTTCACAATGTATTTGCATTTACATACACACACATCTGTATATATATAATTAGGTTAAAAATAAAAAGTAGATAATAACATATTTTAATGTAAACGTAGGGTGCACTGGAAGTTCTGCGCTTCTGGCCGCTCATAATTGTTACATATGAATGAATTAAATTTTAGGCATTAGGGTTGAAATCATAGATATATAGGAACCGCTAATATATTTTAGATATGACCCTTGACTGGCAAATGAGAGGTCCCAAGTTCAAACCCAAGTCTTCTTCTGACTTTTTGTAAGTTATATTAATTTTTTATGTTGTGTATTATTTTAAAAAAACCTTAAAAAAAAGAGAAAACCAAAAAAATAACATTTTTAGTTTTTTCGATTCTTTATTCGTCCTCATTTAAATATATAATTAACACGTCATCTAGAAACTGGGCTCGGGGTTTTATATTAGATTGAAAACTTGCCCAGCCCAAGAACCAAACAATGGTCATAACATGGGCACAACACCCTACTGTCCTGTCGTGTATCCACGCCACAATTAATACAGATTCGTGTCCGTTATGTTAGCGTACACAAGAGCTATATCGAGTTAGTTACTATGCCACTAAACTCTGTGTAAATACTGCCTAATTAGTGTAAAAAAAAAAACTCTTCCTCTTTAGTCTAGGAAATAAACACCAATTTCACTGTGTATGCTGGCGTCACGATCAAGCTAGCGTACACATGGCTGTACTCGAAAACTGCTAATTGTAAAGCAACAGAGTTTACACAAAAAATTGTGCTCTAATACTTCTCCCACTATGCAAAATTTCATAACGATTGCTCTTGTAGGAACAGAGATATTGAACAAGACTTTTCAATGACATTCGGAGCTGGCGTTATGGCAGCGTAAACATAATAGTTCGTAAAAATTTGGAACAGTTTTAGTGTATGGCGTACATCACTTCCTCGCATAATGAGGCGGCGGAATCCTATGCTTTCTCTCTCCTTATCTTATATAGCATCATGGAAGTGCAATATCCTCAATACAGCCCCACAGTGATGACACGAATGGATTCCGGCCCGTCCAACAAAGATGCTTTAGGAAGTAGCCGTGTCTAGTAAGCTTGTATCAGCTGGTAAGACAGACTGCCGTAACACCTCTCTAGCCAGCCCTAGCAGACCCGTATACATCGGATACACGGTATATACTCGGTGTAAATTTGGTGTATACTGAGTGTGGTGTATACTTAGGAGAATACGATAGGTATATTTGGTGTTTATTGATCACACACTGAGTATAGAATAAAAATACACCCCATAAACTAAGGGTGAATTCGAATCATATCACGAGAGGAGAGGGAAGCGCACACGGCCTCAGGTGACGCTAGTCAGCGCCGATGAACGCACGCACGTTCACCAAAATACCTCAAGACGAACTAGACGTGCATGCGTTTCTAAGTACTTAATTAATGTAATACTCAAATTTACCATTATATCAAGCCGGTCGCTGTCATACTGCATTTTTATTACAACCTCAACACACGAAGACCCGTCTTCAACATTGGCGATCCCGACGAAAAAGCGGTCCCCAGGCGTTCTTCGTTCTTTTGGCTTTTCAGTGGTATATTTAGCTAGTAATCGTATACGCTGGTATGTTCACGTCTTATTGGTCACTTATATAATATATAACTTCATAAAAACTCACTTTACTTTTTTCATATAAAACGCCAATTTCATATTTATGTAAAGACGAAATAAGTATCTATCCTTATTGATCAGTGTTACAACCTTTTTGACAAATATTGCAGTTTTTAAATAATCAAAGACCCAAACATAAGTTAACGAAGGATTAAAAAAAAAGCAATAGTGTCATTTTAAACAGGTCACCAAAGAGTATACAAACACCAGGTCACTGCAAATCTGTCTTATTCGCTTCAGTCATCCAATCATTTTTGTCAATAATATTGATATTAAAATATTTCAACAATGCAAGAATACAATGATATTGAGTTTTTATTCGATATTTCAAGTCAGATAAAAGAATTCTATGAGACAGCAGTTGTATTTGTAACTAAAAAGGATTACTCTGATCAAATATTTAGTACTTTATGTGGTATTCGTGTAGCTTTACAGAATGAAGACAAAAATCGCACACTTGAACTCATTATTGATTATCATTTACACTGGTTACATGCTGTTAGTGATATAGAAACCTTTAAGAAATTTATAGAAAAAGATATGACACGAGATGCTATATCTGAATTAGTAAGTTTTACAGTAGATGCCCTTGGTTATCGTTTTAAACGCTATCAAAATTATATAGAAAGTAATTTGCTTGACTTAAAGCCTGAAGACCGAGCTAAAGTGCAGGCTGACTTAGAAATAATTGGTGAAATGCATACAGAAGTAACTCAGTCTCTCTTAGAAAAAATTAAGAAATTAAGACAGGTGAAATCAGAATTAGATTTTTTCACCAAAACTAAACAAATAGGGGATGAATTACTTCAATGGTTAGATAAAATAAATGATGGCTTATCCATGAAGCTATGCAAGTACATTAATGTACATGTCCCGCAACTCAGTGACGACTTGACAAAAACCTTGCAACAGATTGTTGAAGAACTTAAAACGAAACAAAGTGAATCTACTCAAAAAATGCTAGATGAACTAAGGTCAACAGGCAAAGAAATTGGTTCAATGATACGTCTTACAACTGGTCACAGTCTTGAAATGAATAAAGTATTTGAGAAAATAGGTATACTGAATGACCGCATTAAACGTTTAGAGACTGACACAGATAAGCCATCTGCTGGCCTCATGGCTTTGAAACATAAAAAGGATTTTTTAGAACAGAGAATGGTGTCACTTGAAAATTTAAAAACAAACTTAAGAAGTCTTAGAACAAAGACAACCGTTCCCGTGGATAATGTACCCGATGACGAGTTATGTGTTTGTGAAGATTTTTTTCAACTTAGAATTTTTAATCATAGTCTTCCGCTGGAAAATAGGGAAAGCTTAATCACGGAACTATGTAGTCTATGGGATGTTGCTGTTTTAGGAGAAAAAAGAGATAAGTCTATAATTTCAATATTAAGTGCCGCTGATATAAAAGAGGAATATACTGATGAACTTGGGACGTTTACTATAGATGAACACGGTAGGAAAATTTATAAGTTACCCGATGATGACACACTCTACCAGCTTAATGAACGTAATGAATTGGTCCCTGTGGCTGATGATCCTGAGTGCGTTTATTTTTATGATGAATGCGGACGTTACTTTTTGGATAAAAATACTAGACAACGCGTTTATAAAGCTCATGCAACTGCAAGTGAATATATGATGGATTCTTTCGGAGTACTTTTAAAAGTGAAAGAGGAAAGGGATGGTATTACTTTCTATTACGATAACTATGGACGTTATTATATTAATGAGGAAGGTAAACATATTTATCGCGATGTAGACACGATAAGTGAATATGAAAACGATGGTTTAGGGAATCTGGTACGTATTCGTAGCCATTTAGATTTATTCGAACCTTGCCCAGGCGATGCCCATGTAACTGAGGACTGCAAATATTTAAAAGATGCTGTAGGTAAAGCTTTGCGTGAATGCATTGGTCAGGTTTTGATTCATCAACCAGCCGATCCAATTAAGTACTTGTCAAAATGCCTTATAAAATATAGAGAGAATATGGAGCAGAGAGACAGACGTGCACGAGAGCAAGAAGAATTAAAGGCAGAAAGAGAAATTGTCGCTGCCGAGGAGCGTGCTGCTGCAGAAAAAGCTGCGATGGAAGCTGCATTAATGACACAAGGAGGTAGTGAAGCCAGTATTGATACAAATTTATTGCAGTACACTACTTTATACAGAGATGATGTTGTTTCTACTCCAAACTAATTAGTTTTTTCAATCATGCAGCCACTGCAGCCTGCAGCTCAAACTTAAGATAACACGGCTGAGGAGCCTATTTGTGTTATATTTATTCAGTATTTCTATTTATAAGTCTGTAGTCGGTGTTACACCGAGTACGTAAGTTGATGCTACAAATAATATAAAAGTTTTAGTCAATTTTATTTTCCTCACGGGATGTGATTTTATGTTATTTAGAAGTCAGTTAGAAAATAAATAAAACTATACGTTATTTATATTCTTATTCATAGTTTTCTTAAAATAAGACCTCTAACTATAACATAACACGCCACGCTTATGTTTTCAAACCAGAATAATCGTATACTATCTGGTTTTAAATCAAATTTCTTGCGGAAACGTTTGTTTTACGTTTACCACCCGGTTCGTACCATAAGAGCTTAAAGATTAGTTGCAAGGCTACTTCATGTTTCAAGCAAGTAACGACCTTGCTGTTTTAATAATTCATAAACCACGGTAACAATGCTAAATGCTACGTGTTCCTTCCGAACATATAGTGTCACCACTCATTGTAACCGCAACAGTTCCTGCACAGCAACTCTCTTGTTGACTATATAATCTTCTTCTTTTTTGACCATCTTGGTGTAGGACTCCTACAATATTTTCCACTCTTTTCGGCATTGCGCTCTCTATAAACCGATGGCTTCCACTCTAGGAGACGGGCAACATGTCCAGTCCACTTCCATTTTAAGTGCACCACTCGTTTTGTTACATCTGCGACTTTGCTTTGTTCTCGAAGCCATTTGTTTGTCTTGCGGTCCATCAGTTTTACTACAACTAGTTTTATCTACTGCCCTCTGAGCTACTTCCAGGTTGTTAATGTCTTTGGTGAAGACCAAAGTTTCAGCACCTTGGATTAGCATCGGTAGGATACACCGGTTAAATTTCATGGCTTTTTGTTCCGCAGAGATTTTCATTTTAAAAGCGAAGTCCAGTTTCAAGTAGGCTGCGAATCTGGTTGGTTGTCCTTATCCATTCTAACCTCCTGCCCTAGGTATACGGACTTCTCTACTTGTTCCATAATGGTTTGGTTGATGGTTATGTTGGTGTTATTTCTATCGACGTTCATCAATACCTTGGTTATATCCAAGGTCATTTTTAAACCAACTTGTAGTGAGACATGACTCAGCTCCTGGATCATTAACTGCAATTAAGGGTTGTGTGTATGAAAAATTATGTCATCTGCGAATCTGAAATTATTCAGCCTAGCTCCTGCTATATTTAGACCACGTTACTTCCAAGCGAATTTTTTTAAAACGTCTTCCAGAACTAGAGTTAATAGTTTCTACGATAGAGTATCTCTATACTATATATTACTTAACATATAACTTTATTATAATACTTAACATATAGCACCGTTTTGCCCTTTGTGAAGCTATAATTAACTCTTAGGTAAATTAGGCTTTGACTAATTCTAAGTAAAAATATTGCAAGTAACTGTCACAAAGTTCATAAACGGCGGTGTGCCTACCCGGCCACGTTGTGTATTTTTTTCAGGGGTTTCCTACCTCAAAGCCCCGAAGTGACCATTCTTTTCTGTTATCGATTACGGGATACGGGATATAGTGGGGAGGCGGTCTGAGTAGAACCGGGTCTACTGCCTCCGAAAGAATCTAAAGACGGTGAATCAAACCGATCCCGCTGGGTAGTTTTTCTTGGCTAACCCGTACGTAAACGTAACGTAACTCTGATTGGTTACTGATTTGAACGGGGGTTTTTCGGAGCAATGAAGCAGAAAAACCTTCCAATAAAATCATGAAATAGATAGAATCATACAATAAGAAAAAGTACTGAATACGAATGTAATGCCAATTTGACCAAATTTGACTAAAAAAAACTGTCAGTCGTAGGACTGCACGTCAGAAGTGAAAACATAACTGACACATTTGTCATCTGAGCGTGACGGTCACGCGCGTTCAGTGCTTTTTTCCCGTACCACAAGTGCCCAACGTGGCTAAAGAAGTTTTCATTTCAATAACTATAAAGCCCGCAGTATGCTGTTCATTCGTTGCTTCAAACGAGGGCTGTCAACTGTCAATAATATTCATATTCAAAATTATCTAAGTCTAAGAGCAATAAAAATTATCCTTAAATAGTTTTAAATCATAACGTTTGACATGTTTCTGTCTTCGCAGATGTTAGTAAGGCGAAGCATAGTATTAAAATGGTCACAAAATATTTTGAAATTTCGTGGGATTCCTTCTTACTTCATACGTCTTAAATTCTTTGAAAACCCTTTGAGAACCACTCAACATTTAATACTAATACTAAAATACCCCTTTATCGGCCTAACTGGTGTACCAAAACAGTACAGCAATCTTTGATTGTATAAAATCAAAAACTACAACAATACTACAATTTTTTTGTGCAGGTAATATACATTTAATTATCTGTTAAATAGCTTTGACAACTGTGGTCGGCCATTTGTGAAATAATGAAATTCTCCCAACCCTGGGCTGAGTTTATTTGATACGTTGAGTTTAGCACTTAGTGGTGACTGTACGTTTGCAATTTTGTAATCGAAGTAGTTACTAATCTTCATAATTGAATATTTACTATTAGTAATCGATGTTTTCAGAACAAACGTTGTATAATTAGTATAAACTCGGTAAAAACAATTTCTAGTGCCTACGTACTTCCTATAATGATAAATCTTTTGGGGCAAGGTTCTTCAATATTTTATGTAAATTAGTATGTATCGAAGTAGAGTGACGGATTGTGCATTAAGTGTTGTCATCACGTGTCAATACGTACGCGAATAGTCGTAAAGATTCGCTGAGGCCGTTACTCTAACACTGAAGTGCTTGACATCACGACGTTTGTTGGGTTAATCATAATATCTTTGGCTGATGGCATTTGGTGACCGTGGTTATTAGTAAAGTGCACCGATGGGTCCGAAGCCTCCACCGCCGCCCGGGCCTCCGCCGCCGCCAGGGCCCCCGCCTCCACCAATATTTGGAGGTGCTTCTAAAAGTTCGAAAAATTCGCCTGATGATAGAAATGCTTTGTTGAGTTCTATAAGACAGGGCACTAATTTGAAAAAGACTCATACAGTGGACAAAAGTGGGCCGTATATACCTGGGAAAGTGTCAAATGTGTCTAGTGGTGCGTCTTCAGGTGGTAATTCGCCAAGAACTGCTGCTCAGCTACAGAATGGTGGTGGCAGTGGACCACCAGCTTTAGGTGGCCTATTTGCTGGTGGTATGCCAAAATTAAGGTCAACGGGTAAACTGCCAGGTAAGACTTGCACATAACATAAACAGAACTATATTTGTTGTGTATCAATATTGACTGACCTTGCAGTTAAGTATTTCACATTTGAATCTCGCTTATCATGCACAAGTAAAGAATTGTGTTAGTAAATTAATAACTAATTCTTACTTCATTAATACAATAATTATGTTGCTAAAAACAAGCTATTAGAAGTAAATTTATTTTAGTTTAATTAGAAAGATAATAACAAATATCTTCCCCACCGAAATTTTCAAACATGAGAATAATTCTTGATTGTATTCCTATATTCCGTAGTTATGTTTTTTTCTATGAAATCATCTTGACAAGCAATCAAGCTTTGTAGGAGATAACATGACACAATACAGATAACATACTTGAAGATTATGAACAGATCTATATCTATGCAGTTCCTTCATCTATTTAAATATGTGCTTATATCAAATATTAGAAATAACACATTCATATTTACCTAAAATGTTCTATCTTCTGAAATGTTTACCTTAACTTATTATCTGTTAAAGAATATTATGTTATCTTATTTAGGATTAGAAAATAGCTATCATACAACACTTTATTATTCTACTTACATACAATTATCTAAGTAATGATTATTCTATCTGTTTATCATTTTAATGCTGATACCAGTCCCAAATGTTTGAATTTTTCTTGTTCAATTTAACTTGTTTTCCAAACTCAAATGCACTCATTAGCCTGTAGTTGATAACTTTAAGGAAATTATTTTGATTATAAAATACAGAAACACCTATTTAGATTGACTTTTATTGAAACATTTTGATTGGTCATAATCTGAGTATTAATGTGGATGGGTCACTGATATTTTGTTTTCATGTATAATCGTGAGGCAAGAGTATTTATTACACCAAATATATAACATTGTCAACAATCCAGCAAAGTTAAAAAAAAAGTCCTTTGTGTGGAGAACACTTTATATATAACAGATTTTTTGTATGTCAGTTGAATAGATCACAGAAGGTCTGTGAAATTAGATTCCCTGGTCCTTTAAGAAATATTCCCTTGTCAATGTAAATAAACAGTAAAAATCCACAAACAAATATGAAAAAAATATGATTTTTAAATTTGATGTGTATATGTATATGGTGCTTGATTACTGAAATCACTGTGCATAGTTGAAAAATTGTTCCTTTTACCATTTGAAGGGTATATAATATTCCAGACGGCCTAAGGCCATATATGTATAAACAATAGATAGATGATATTGTTGAACCCAAGCGAAGGTGGGCCATTAATATGTGATAATAAAACAAATTTTGCGTCTGAAGGTGTATTAAGGAAAAAATTGGTCTTGTATTGGTACTTATTATTATTATAATTTGCATCTTAATAAACAAAAATGAATAACCTAAATTGAAATATTTTCATGTTTAAAATATACTGATTCTTGTACAAATAACAATATAAGTGACTGGCCTGTTGGCTTAGTGGTTAGTGACCCTGACTGCTACGCCAAAGTTCGTGGGTTCGATTCCCACCTGAGTTTGGGTGTTCTTTGTGTCTGTTGTTTGTAAAGTCCCCCGCGACACAGGAGTCATTCCTAATGCGGGGAGTTGTCTTTTTTTAGAAAAAAAAAACAAAAAATAAGAAAGAATTTTGAAATTATTGTTAAATATTGTAGGTTTAGTTAAAGAAATGCCATTTACATTTATATATTTTCCTCCCCCCCCCTCCCTCCCGACCTCTCTGAGTGTTCCTTTCACAGTATTAATTTGGCAAAATCTAAATAACACCATTCTGGTGTTGGAAGTATGTGCCAAAACCACTGTTTTTATATGAAACAAAAAATGATGATTCCATTTCCATCCTCTGTTATTGTTATAGGGCTCTGTTTTCGCATTTAGACTCATAGGCGGTCCATTATGCGTTCAGATAAAGCTGACTAGTTGAGCCAGCCTAGCTCCTTCCAGAGGCACAGAAGCCTCACAGGGCGTTCACAGGCTTCTAGGAGAAGTATCCGCGAGGATACTTTCCCGTTGTCTGGCCACTCACTCGCACACCAGGATAACGTGGGCGACCGTTTTTTCCGCGTTGAGACACATCCAGGGTTAATATCAACCATGAAAATTTATAATAGCATCATACCTATTCTTTTACCAGGCTAATCGTGCCAAAAGTCAGTGGGATGCCGCGCGCCGGCTGCACGTTACTTCGATGCTCACTCACGCGCTACGTCGCGTCACCCTTTCGAGTTATTAGTACCTAGCCCTGGTTTATTTTTGACAAAAATAGAGGAAAAGGCACGTAACTTACTGATTAATTAAATATTCAGATTAAATAATTCTTTAAAAAAAGATAACCCTAACGTCGCAGCGTCGTCAGAACAGATACCAGTTACGCGATAGAAACAGAGGTAACTTCTAGGTGAATATAACTGTAGGTAAGTAACGATGTGCGACCTGAATTGCAACTTTATTGTATCGGGACAAGAGTCGCTTTTTATTTAAATGATTTGGCGGAGTGGGACTTCTGTACCTGTACTATTATGTATTCTGTGGTTATACAAATAAGTGGGCTCAGACTTCAGACAATGCTTTGCCCCCTATTACGTGAGTGGGTTCAAATTGTAGTTGGCAAAATGTGAATGTACAATACGCCTGTGCATATATATATATGTACATGTTTGTGTTTGTATGATGTAAATTACGTCACTCGTTAAGGGGTGGAGGGGTCAATGAAGTGTGACAAAGGGGGAGGGGGGAATCATAAGCTGCGTGACGTCACATGTCAAAATCTAAATAAAGTATTAAACACAAAACATTACCTGTAAACGAAAGACTAGATACGTTACTACACTTTTATTAAAAAGAAAATATTTAGAACTGCTCTTTTCAGTTCTGGGTGTAAAATTGAAAATTCTATGACGTCACCCCCATGTGTTCCTTGGTGTGACGTCATATAATTTCGTGGGGAGTGACGCAATTTATGGATGTCCCCTAACATTGAATATTTGTCCCCAATACCTCTATACTAATCAATGCCACGTATGCTCGCATACGTACTAACAGTGACTGAGTACCAAATAAAAAAAATATGAATGAGGTTACTAAGTATCTACCCCAAGGTCAGACGGAGACAGTGAAACTATTCCACAAGGACTCCGCCGCTCTCACACTCGCTCGCCACAGAACGATGTCGACAACACAATAAAATAAAAATAAAAAATTCTATAAGTATTTCCTAAACACAGAAAATATATGAAAACAATTTGACTATGTTTTGTACCACCAAGGCCCGCCTGATAACCTACGCTTGACGCTAAGGACTAGAGCATTACAGAACGCATAAAAATATTTTTAGGACTGGATGAACGAACTTCTTGCTGCCTTCCAGATAATGATTAAGGTCCGTTAACACGCTAATTCAGGTAGTACACTGATACTGACGACTTGTTTTTAATCATCATGATATATAACTAATACTATTATGTCTTTATTCGGGCATTAACGCGACCACAACATAGGTATTACATACCTCTGAATTGCCTGACGTTACCTCAGAGGTATTTAATACCTATTTCGTGCAAATTCAGACGTATGTAGTACCTATTTGGTATTCCCGTATAAATACATAATTATATAATGGAAAGCGAAAGTTTAAAAGTTAATATGATTAATATTAATGAATAAGTAACAATACAAATGCATTTTGGTGAACTTTTACAATGTATGTGAGTTTCCCTCGTGTCGGCGGGTTCTAAATTTTCAAAGGACTTACAACGAATACGTTTTATTGTACCTGATCCTATAAATTAAATTATAACAAAGTTCCAAAATTTGAATGAACAACTACAATATAAAATAACTACAAACCTTGATCAGAAACTAGCTAATGCCCGCGGCTTCCTTTGCGTAAAAGTTATTTTTCTGTCCCTCAGGCATAGTCACACAGTCCTTTTGTGTATCTCTGAAAACGTATATGCACAATTTCCTGCTGATCACTTAAGTAGTTGCGAAAGCACAACAAAGAAACAAAGTTACATTCGCATTTATAATATTAGTTTTCCACTAATTTAACTGTGAAGAAATATGTATAATGATTCAACAACTATGACCTTTGTATACTAAACATTCAATAATTTCCAGGCTCTACAGCACCAAATGGCCAAGTTAAGTTCGACGCACCGCGATTTCCCCCGCCACAACCGCAGCAACCTCCACAAAAGAAATCACCGGAGAAGAGCAGACCGGCGATGCCTCCAGCACCATCAGGAGGCTCCAACGTCGGGGCATTGTCAGCAGCGTTGTCAGACGCACTAGCTGGCCGTGACAGAGACACAAACATAAGGGAGCCTAAAGATTATCATAAAGAATTACCTAGAGAACCGCCGGCGAGGCCTGCTGTTAGGAGACAGCCAAGCGATATTAGAACAAGAGGGCCTCCGCCTCAGCCGCCTGTACAGAAACCGGCCATGCCTTTGGTGAGTCAGTTCAAACTTTGTATGTATGTATATTCGACTCCTTTCAATTTCTTTACGGGAGCTTGGCTGTTAGAATTGTTAACACTTCGACTTACCTTGGATAAAAGAAAGAAGCAGTCTGTGGTCATAAAAGTTACGTAAACTAATTGGATGAATGCTTACATCTATCATTCATAGGTATAAAACTTATATAAAAACTATTCGGTCACTTTGAGATATCTAAACGGTATTTGCGAAGTCAGCGGCTTGAGTGAGTTGAGTGGCTTTAAGCAGGCCAGGTCTACTCCGCAGAGTCGGTATAAAGCACACAAGTCGCCTATCGTGCCAAAATTCAGTGGGAAGCCGCGTGCCGGCCGTGCCGCACGTTGTTTCGATGCTCACTCAAGTGTTACGTCGCGTCATTCATTTGTATGTAGACTATCGAGTTATTAGTACTTAGCCTAGGTTTATTTGTTCAGAAAAATACAGTAATAGACAAATAACTGACTGGTAATTAAATATTTAGATTAATCAATTCTTTAAAAAAAGACAACCCTAACGTCGCGGCGTCGTCAGAACAGATAAGAGTTACGCGATAGAAAGAGAGGCAACTTCTAGGTAGGATTATAACTATAGGCAATGAGCGCTGTGCAAACTAATTTGCAACTTTATTGTGTAGGAACAAGAGTCGCTATTTATTTAAATAATTTTGCGGAGTTGGAATTCTGTACCTGTACTATTATGTATTCTGTGCCTTTAGTGCTGTTTGTGTTGTAAGAGCAAACTCTTTACGTTTTATTTTCACACCTCTTTTGGCGAGAAGAGGAGCACCATTCAGAAGTATATCTATCACATAAAAAATGTAGGTTACGTATAATACCAGAACGATGTTGCTGCTTATTATCTTTATACTCCATAACCCGTGCCTGAACATAGGCACTTGGTCACCTAATTGGTCATGATAGTTGACACCTTATTTGATTTAAAATCTAGATTTTTATCTTTAAAAATCATCCAAATGTTATACATATGTATAATACACAAGTTTATAAATTCCATGATTTTGAAATTGTAGAAGAGTTTAATAATGCGTAAATGACGAAAGATTCCTACTGCTTTTGACAGATATGATATGAAAATTATATAAGATTGGTATAACTATCTTATATCCGATATAGCTTTTTCATGTTATTTTCATTGTTAAATTTATTTTCTGATGTTATTAAATATTTATATGACAATAGCTTTTTTTTCCGCCCACGTGGACCTCCGTAAATAATCTGTAAGACCACCTAACCGTGTGCTAAAATTTAATACAAATCCGGTCCTAGGTAAGGGCGTGGTTGTGCTACAAACTTCTTTGTTTCGTTCAAATTTTCTCATTTTCGGGCCAATTTTTTTCATTTTTTCTATCCTTAAACACCTGATTTGAACTATTAACAACATTAAAAAATTATCAATCGATGCGTTTACTAAGATACAGTATAGAATATTTTTATATAAATAGTTTATATTTTCAGCAAATAAAAAAATAGTTTTTGTGTTTTTTCTAGAGTTGGCTAATTATATGGAATGTTGTGAAAATCCAGACAAACATACATTATTTTCTATCCTAGTAGGCGCCCAACTCTACAACGAGTACTTGGGGCCCTATGCAATATATTTGTTTGACTTTGGAGACAATTGCGCCCATTGTTTTGCATCTTACAACTCAAATATGTTTCCTACATGTGTGTCCTAAGTAACAAAGTAAATAACAGTACAGTCATATTACTTATTTTTTCTCTATTACTTACTAATAGAGAAACTTAAGTTTAATCGTGCTACTAACTTACGTAAAGCGATAAATTCATATAGGGCTGTTATCGAAGCTACTATTTTATCATCATGTTTGGGGAGCTACCTATACATAGTATAGATAGAGATAAAGTGCGGAAAACGGCTAGAAATGAAAGTTTCTTTTAGTGCAAACATCATTTTTTGTCTATTGATCGTTGACCATAAACCCTCCTCCCCCACGTCAAAGTTGAAGTGTTTATCCCTAAGTATATAAAAAAATACATACGTACGTACGTCATACGTAGTAACAGAGGACAGAGGACAGTCGGACATCAGGGTCACGTGTCGTCGGACATTAGGGTCACGTGTCGTCGGACATCAGGGTCACGTGTTCTCTGACATCAGGGTCACGTGTCGTCGGACATTAGGGTCACGTGTCCTGACGCGAGTTTAACATTTTTTACCCATCCCAAAAAGTGCACAACGCCGCTAAAGAAGTTTTCACTTCAAAAACTGTTATCAGTAATCAAGGTTATGCCACTGTCCTCCGTAGCAGTAAAAGTTCAAGTATTCAATTGTTATTTAAAATAGCTATCTCTAATGTCGGTAGCGGAGAAAGTTCTTAACTCAGTACTTCGCCATTAGCTCACGCTGCTGACGTCACAAAATACGTGATTAAATGTGTGTTATAATGATTAACTATGCTTGTAGACACTAATATTGTTGTTAGTAAAGGTGAAACGTAAGGTTTTCTTTGAGACTCGGTAACTTAGGTACGGTTAGGTTGCGCTCTGGACAGTGACATTCCAGGAGGTAAAGCACAGCAATAACCGTCCCCAGAACAAAACGTTCTTATTGTAGAAGTACAGTCACTATATTTAAAACTGTCAAAATCTGTTAACGACATCGAAGGGACTACTCATATTAGGTCTACAAAACCTGTAGTCTAAACTACCGTTAATGTTTTTAAGGTAAAAATTCGCTTGTCGAACGTTACGAATTTTGTAGTGAACGTTGGAATTTGATTAGGACATCGTCATAATTTCGCTGAATGTGAGTCGATCTTTAAAAATATTTTTTTTCGTTACTTAATTAAATCTCTTTAAGACCATCATTCAGTTCTTCAGTCTCTTCGTCGCTTTTCTCATTTTCTTTTCGAACTTCTCGTAGAATATCATCTTCCATACTTGGTGCACAAATTGAAATAGAGTTCATCGTCTGCCTGCTTGTCCCAATTTTATTTGGGGTCGGTGCAATATGTTTTATTCTTCCATTCTACTCCATCATTCGTCATTTCACTGCTTACTCCCTTTCTAGCCATATCTTCTTCCACACAGTCCATCCATCGTTTCATTGGTCGTCCTCTTTTGTACCCGTCAACTTCCATACATAAAACTCTTTTCACCACAATGAACCGCTCTACTTCCGTAGCAGATAAAGCATGTCCTAAATTTTGTGCTAATTGAGTCAAAGAAAGTTTGTTTCATCATCATCAATCTAGGAAACAGGTGTGCCAACGGCACATCGTCATCGTCTGAGGATATGGTTGTGAGGTCTTTGAAACCTGCATGTCTGAAGCAGTTAGCTATATAATTTATTTATACTGTGTCAGATGCGGCTGAATTGTTCAAAACACTGTTGGTCATTGTAATGGATATAATTCACCGAAAATATATATAAAAATTGTCACTTAAAAGTTGTCACTCAAAAGTTGTCACTTAAAAGTTCTCACTCAAAAGTTGTCACTCAAAAGTTGTCACTTAAAAGTTGTCACTTAAGCAGTATGTTGTTATAAGTAATGTCGTAAAAAGTAGTGTTTTTTACAAGGTGGTTATATAGCATTCAGCCGGGACCTATGGTTTAGATCAATACAACCATTATGTTGTTTTAAACGGGTTTGACTGTTTTATCCTACCAAATAACAAGTTCAAAAATTATATATAAAGTAGAAATGTTTGAGCATTGATTGCCAACAATAGTGTATTGACGTCAAAATAAGGAGGAAAATGAATAACATCATTTAATTATGCTATTCTTTCTCAATTGTGTCAGCTTTACACTAACAAGGAATTCGTGAACGGCACAGCGGAATAGCCGATCTTTGTTTGTTTATAGGCACCGGTACAAGCTTTCCATCAACTGGTTCGTGTGCTTGTTTATCAAGTAAAATGTACAAAAATTCTAATAATGGTTTAGGCTTAGACTAGAAAGGCAAGGTGGGCTTTAGATCTTACATGAAGGTGCCGCCATTAATGACACATCTGGTGTTCAAGCATTTATAGGCGTACGAGGCTCTAATTTTACGAAAAATAACATAACACTGCGCTATCCATACGTAAATTATAATTAGTTTATTTTTAAAAGAAAAAAGCACGCTTATTTACTTTGTTTTAAAGGTTGATGTTACGATTTAAACAATAATAATCAACCTTGACTATCATTACCGATTGAGTAAGACAGCCCTCAACGTAGAATGTACGCATATGAATTCAAACATTTTTTGACGAATAAACAATACTAGCTGTTGCCCGCTACTTCGTTCGCATCGAAAAGTAGCCAATGAGCTATTCCAGACTATGATCTATCTCTGTGCCAAATTTAATCCAGATCCGTTCAGCGATTTTGTGTGAAAAACATCACCAACATCACAACACACAGCACAAAACATCCATCCATCCATCCTCACCAGCTTTCGCCTTTATAATATTAGTAAGATTATAATTTAAAACAAAATATATAATTGGCATTGACATCCAACTTTCAACTAAATACTATAAATTAAAATTCTCTGCTCTGCCCACTGTTTATTGTCAATGTAAAAATACCCTTAGCGGGGACGATGGGCACGTGTCGCAATAAAAAAATTTAAATAAACCACGTGGGTGGGGCTCAAGCGCGGACTGATTTAGAAACTTGTTTATTTTGTGCGTCTGCGCATCGATGCGCCACCGCATACTCTATACTTACATTTTATTATTTTGCTTTCCGTAGAATGTCATGCTAAGAAAAGGGACACCTCATCAAACCTGCGTGTGGTTTATTTATGTATTTATAGTTTTGCAAAAAAAAAACATGCTTTAATCAACATCAACCTTTAAAACAAAAGAAATAAGCGTGCTTTTTTATTTACACTGGTTAAAATAAAAAGCAACACGCTTTCCACATGTTGGCCACGCGTAACAGCAGACGAGTCAGGTGGGCGAGGTATGCAGTCAGGCGGACTGTGGTTATTACCAGGAGAGGATTATCACCTTAAATTTTTACAGAAATAAATTTCCGATGTTATTTAAAACACCCCGAATAAAGTAATCTTGGTAAATGTACACAACATTTACATTGATTCGTTACCCATTGTTTTAATAACTTTACTTTTGACAAAGCAACCTATGTGATTTTGTGTGTTGATCTTTAGTTTAAAAAAAATTTCGGAAATATATATTATTCAGAGTGTGCTCCTAATGTTTTGTGCTCCTCTTGATCCAGTTTTGTAAATTGGTTTATTTTTTGGCAAAAACGATGCGGTGGACATATTGTTCTTACTTGATACGGTGTAGCTTGCATTGTGCAGCAAGTTTAACTTGCTAAAACTTGAAACAAAAGATCAGAGGAGTTGATTGAAAACGAGTAATACTTGAGGATTCCAAGTAGTGTTATGTATTCTTTGCCTAAGGCATTGATGGATGATTCGTAGTCTGTTTCTCTTTAAAAAAACAAAGGTACTAACAGCCTAACGAACGAATATGGAATACGGATTATATACATACATTTATAACGACCAAAGAAATGTCTATTATGTTATTTTGTGATAATAATGTCATACAGTAAAATACCTCCAAACGTGCGCACTTAAGTTTACGACTGCACTTTTCCTTGACTTGTGGCGACTCTCGCCCAAACATATGGCATAAAGCGGTATAAAAACCTCACAAACTGTGAAATGGCCCTAGTATTACACTCACTATATCTATGCATTTTACATACCTCCAACGAACTACATCACTACATATTATAAAACAAAGTCCCCCGCCGCGTCTGTCTGTCTGTCTGTTCGCGATAAACTGAAAAACTACTGAACGGATTTTCATGCGGTTTTCACTAATAGACAGAGTAATTCATGAGGGAGCTTTTGGTATATAATTTGTAGCCGTGCGAAGCCGGGGCGTTGCTGCGGTTGCTAGTTAAATATAAATCGTATTTTATTGTTCTACTAGCTGTTACTCGCGACTTCGTTCGCGTGGAAATTTTGGTGAAATCTATCCAAATTAAAAATAAATTCGTACCGTAAGAAACTTCTACCAAGTATTAGAAAACATTTAAAAAAAAATCAATAAAATCGGTTAAGTCGTTCTCAAGTTATAGCGTGACTAAGAGAAATAACTATCAATTTGTTTAGTTGTGGTGTTACTTAAGTTTTAATAAAATAAGTAGGTCAAAGCGCTCATATCCTTGTTTGTACAAATTACTGTCAGGACAGTCGCTTGTTGTTATAATTCTTAGTTTGTAAGTCTGCAACTGCGTGTAACTATTATCATATATATCCATACAAATGTCAAAACAATAGTTTTTATTTAAGCTCATACAGTTATATTCACGATACCTATGAGTAAAAATTAGTTTTTAAAATTTTTGTCTGTCTGTCTGTCTGTTTGTTTCGGGTAATCTCCCGAACGGGTGGACCGATTTCCACGGGACTTTCACAGGCAGATATCTGGTTTTATAAGGAGTAACTTAGGCTACTTTTATTTTGGAAAAAGAATTAGGGATCCGCGCAAAATATACAAATAAGTACACGCGAGCGAAGACGCGCGGAAACTGCTAGTATTACATAAATATATAAATCGAAGTACTGTACAGTCGGACTGATAGGTTGTATATCTGCCTGCTAAATAGGAACATCAGTAAGGCAGCGTTTACGACTACAGCGGCGATTGACCGAAAGCGTCAGTGAGATAACTTAATATAAATATCACTGCAGTGGTATGGAGAAATCGCTCCGCCATCGCTGCTACCCAGATCGCGGCTTAAAGATAGTTGCTTCTTGTGCAGTTTTATAAAAATCGCAGAAGATGCAACTATATTTTGCAACAGGTGCATTATTTAGCTTATTATAAAATCATTACAATGTCCTAAGGTCATCTCAACTTTTAGTTTCTTTTATAATGTGTCAGTTTCAGGGCCTACTTGGCTTACGTATATACGTACATTGGCACACTCTCCCGTCTAATTACTTGGTTACTAGCTATGCCCCGCGGTTTCACCCGCGTTAATTTGAAGAAAAACCTAAAAGATACTCCATTATTTTGAGAGTATAACTAATATATATAATAATTATTATTATATATTTATTCGTGGGAGAGCCATGCTTCGGCACGGCCACGGCCTCACAGAAAACCGGCAGTAAAGCCATAATTGCATTATTTTTCGCTGATTGAGTGAGGTTACCGGGTACTATAGTTCAACTCTTACTGTTCATAGCGTGATGTACCTAAAATAGCTTATTAAAGTAATGTAATAGGTATTGTTTTTTTGTTTTTATGGTATAGGGGGCAAACGAGCAGACGGGTCATCTGATGTGATGGTAAATGACTACCGCCGCCCATGGGCACCTGTAACTCAAGAGTCACAAGTGCGTTGCTTTAAGGTGGGAGTAGGAGAAGAGGGGGAGGGGGGAAGAATGGCGAGAGGGGGGAAGGACGGGGATAGGGGAGAGGCAAGGGTTAGGGCCTCCGGTAACCTCACTCACGAGGCGAAATGCAATGCAAGCATTTCTTCACTGCCGGTTTTCTGTGAGGCCGTGGTATCGAGCGGAGTCGAGCCGGCCCATACGCCATAACATGTTTGTTTTACATATAATAAACATATCAGTGTCTATATTCTCGTTGTCGTCGTCGCTCGTTGCTTCTTATTTACAGCTTAATAATCTGTGGTTAATAAACTGTTTATTTATATGCTACGTACCACTGTACTGCGAATAGTAAATGAATGTTATCTGACGTTCGTTCGACGTAATGTCAAGGCTTGTGATTTTGCTGACTAAATAATGCGCCCTAGAACTGGGAGAGAAATATTTGATAAAGCCATTAAAGTCGAGACTGGTTGCCGAAAGGACTTACTTAATGATACTCGAGCGAGTATGTTGAAGGACGGCGACGTTCAAGAAATGAAAACGTAAAAAACGTGAAAAATATGTTCCTGATATATTTTTTATATTGTCATGTAACTTATATACAAGTAATCCAAATAAATAAAACTGAAACACTGTTTGTTATTAAAGCATATTAGTTGAAACCGGCTAGACGGATGTTTTCGGTTAGGAATAGTCTTAACAAGGTTTTTGGGAAAAGCATAACCCTAACATTACATAAAAATCGGGCAATACTGTGATTGCTTTTTTCAATGCAATTTAAACTATCACAAAATTAATTTAAAAAGACCAGGACAACGTCTGTCGATTTAGCTATTTTACTATAATCAAATTACTTAATCCTCCTAATATTATAAACGTGAACGTTTGTGAAGATATATCGATGTTTTTCCACAAAAACTACTGAATCGATTGCTATGAAACTTGGTATGTAGATAGCTGGCAACCTGGATTAACACATAGGCTACTTTTATCCCGATATTCCTACGGCATCGGGATTTACAGGTAAAGAAACTGCGGGGCGCAGCTAGTCATTAATACATACAAGTTTTCTCGTAATACTGGGAGTATAATATTATTATATGTATGTAAAACCAAATAGACGTGTTTACTATTAGAAGAATTTTGACCGGTATTCGTATTCCGATCGAGTTTGTAAACCTTACAAGTGTTAAATTTGAACAAAATCATCATTTTATGTAAGCAGCTTAAAGGATTTACCGAACTCAAACCAAAAAGTGAAACAAACAAAAGCTTACATCCTTCTGGTAACTATCACCCTCGTACAAGTTCTACAATATCACCTATTTCAGGCACAATATATATATCTATATATTAATACGTGAAGCGAAAACTTTGGATCCCTTTTTACGAAAATTGGGCGGACGGAGGAGTATGAACTTATAGTTTATACAGAGAAGAAGTGACGAATGCTAAAATTTTTGAACAATATTTGCTACAAAGTTAAAAAAAATGCAAAAACGGGTACATACAGCTATGAGTGTCCAGTATATATTTTGACCTGTCATGGTACAAAAGTCTATACAATGACAGGTCAAGTAATATTGGCCATAGAAATAAACCATGGTCGAAATTCGACCACCACGGGATCTCTAGTATATATAACGGGTCGTTCGAACGGACTAAGGGTAAGTAGGGGATTCTTCATGCACGAAAAAAGGAGTACAATATCACTATTTAACGTTATCTAATGTTGAAAAGAGTTCAACATTTCTATGTAAACACTCTTATATATTATCTCTAATTGGATATGAGCATTAAGAATTTTATTGCATGGCATACAGTCTATACTACGTCTGAGATTTACGAAGCAGAAAGACGTAAGGCTTCATTCATTTCAGCTATCGACTCGAGTACCGGTTTGAAGGTTATCCGATATCTAATTACGCTGATTGATTCTTAATTCTAGTAATTAAAGTGATGTGATAATTAAGGTGGCTAAGGCGTCGGACTTGCGATCAAGAGGTCACGGGTTCGAACCCCACCCAGTGCACTATCGACGTGAACCCACTCCTCACACAAGCATGTAGCTTTGCTAGAGCGGTTAACAAGAATACTAATAATGTGTTACCCACGTACTAGTATTCTTTATAAAAAATAAAAGGAATTACCTCCTTAGACATTATTTTTCATAATGTAACATAATGTGAGATTGTTTACAAAATAAAGTATAATTAGTAAAGAAATCTACGTCCTCTTCACGACGGAGGGAAACCAATCCTATTAAGCGTTTCTGCTATTGTTTCAGCCAATTTTGAGCTTAAACCCTGATACAAGTCATTTCTCGTTAAGCGACAGATAGCATAAAATAAATCGTGCTTTATACATGATTAAAAGCTGTAGTACCGTATCTATGTAATCCTAGTTGATTTCTCTTCTCAAAAAGTTCACCTCCATTACTTGACGAGAAAGAGATAAAATAACCAAAGATTATCCACTCGGTTTCAATGCTGAAACTTTGTGATTCCAGAAATATGAGAAAAATACTCTTTAACCTTTATATTATTTACCAACAACCCGCCCCGGCTTCGCACGGGTAGCAGAGACATCTTCAACAATCACCAACATATTTCAATCAATTTACACAAAATCTTAACAAATTATACACCTAAACCTTCTTCATGAATCACTCTGTCTATTAGTGAAAACCGCATGAAAATCCGTTCAGTAGTTTTTCAGTTTATCGCGAACAGACAGACGCGGCGGGGGACGTTGTTTTATAATATGTAGTGATTAAGCTTACCTCGTTTTATTGTTTCGAAAACAGCCTAAATATCTAAACGCAAGTATGACCTTAAATTCCACTTTTTAATTAATTGTCATACTGTCAGTCTTGCTACACAAAGGACCAGAAATTGTTTATGTAGCATTAAGCACTCAAACCTATATTAGGAATGTCATACTTCAAAGTAAGGTAGCATAATATAAAATTTCTCCTGGTCAAGATTCTTGATGTCATGCCAAATTACATGTTTGTGTTTTAGGTGTCATAAAAAAGAGAATAAAATAAACCGTTTCTGCCTATTACAGTAACGGGTTAAAACATCTGAAATAGTATTGTACCACTGCGGGGAAATATAATTGAAGTAAATAATTTCCTTAAATCAATAGTAGAGAAACTTTGTCTAGGTCATAGCTGAAAGAAATACACAATAATCAGTCACTTCCTCAGACAGAACAGACACGCATGGACATTTTTTCTCTCAGATTACTGCGGACAACTTTCTGCCTGTATAGATTTATACATGTGCGTTTTACTCCGGATGGCTCGAATCATGCCGAGCCACGTATCCAAATGTTTCCTGCGCAGCAAGGGATTAACGGAGGTCAAATGGGGAAACGTGGAGCGTGGTTTGCGACCAATAAATATATAATGGTTTGATGAATAAATTTGTGCAAGTTTTCTTATCCGAGGGTTTAACACATCCTGTTATCATAGTAAGGGATAGGTATTTGTTAAAAAAATAGGGTAATATTACATCACTGCGTCTAATTGCTACCACTGGGTATCGCATACAGAAAGATTTTACTGTGTTGCGCTAACTCTATAACTTTGTTTAAAGTGAAAAATCGTTTGATTTTTAACTGATTATGTTTATTCGCACTTAAAAATGTTGTTTTAATTAATTGTGGGAAACTATGTCTGACAAATGACCCGGCGTTGATGCAAATTTGGACTCTTTTGATTACATTTTGCATAACTGTTCAGCAGCATTTGTATTATCACGTTGTCAATTTCGGCTCGAATGCTATTCTGAAACTCCTCCAAGAAGCGCGGCTTGGTCGCCTATATCAACGACTTCAAATATCCGTAGTGGATAAAGTCCAGGGCAGTCAAATCGGGAGATCTGGCTGGCCAAGCCAAATTACCGAAACGCGACTTAACATGCGCTGGAAAGTCGTCCTTCAAAATAAGCATTGTGTCGCGTCCGTGTATTAAAAAAAATACTACTCTTACTTTTTTTATTTAAATGAAACCACACGAACAACGACCTCTGTCAACATTCATTCATAATATGAATGTTGAATTCACAATAGAGCTTACACTTTGTCAAATCATGATGAGGTAGGTAGGTGCAACAAAAAAAACATTTTTAAAACCTGACATAGAGTCATGGAGTACTTACATCTATTTTTTCATCCTTTAACATATTTTTATTGATATTTTAATAGTGATTTTTGGTGTCTAACTGAATCAATTAACTAATAATCCTAAAGGCATAAAAGGCCCACCATCACGAACGATTTCATTATCTATAGATTGAAAAGTTATCGCTCGGGTATTTCGAATCGTGTGTGTTTATCTGATAAAGTTTACTTGTATTATCAATCAATACCTTGAATAATACGCAAGAGAAAGAGTTTTATAATTGTAGCATTTATATTATTCTGTTGGCCAGCCATAATATTGAAAGGAGTTATGGACGAAGAGTTTGAAGCTAAATATTTAAGAAACTTGTACCGGGTGAGTACAGGCTTTGGAATATTATGTGATTCAAACAAAACCATGAAAAAAGGGTTGTTAGTTGCTGTAAACAATTTTAAAATATAAGTAAACTCGCCATAATAAATGGACAGATGGCAGCATTTGGCACGAATCACATACACGTCAAGTGGTAATACTGATAAGGTGATAAGGCAATGTATGTTAGCGTTAGGTAGCATTCGTGAAACAGAAGTGTTATGTGCACAGGTTCAATAGAATTGTATACACGAATTTTGCAGTGGAAAGAAGTTTCTCTAAAACAAACTACATCTGTTGCACCACTTTCTAGGGGACTTGCTTCTTATGTTATACCCATTAACAACAGTCTCGACCACTGCTATAAACTATGAAAATCACTAACTAACAGTAACTGCCATGTTGTTCGTACCTCAATCAGCACTCAAGTGATTGTTATCAACTTATAATACGTTCCTAGCCTTTTATAACCCAACTATTCATCAATATTTATCAACCGACCAATAATAGTATTGCTTTACCGGTATGTGTAGTCATAATAATGTCTATTAACTCATTTTTATTACATAGTGAACTGTGCCACTACTAGCTGTGCCCGCGACTTTGTCCGCGTGGAATAGTGTATTTATATCGAATCAACAGCCTAAAAAATAAGTTTCAAGCTTCTAGCTCTAAATATGACGATACTTTCATACAACTTTTCATCCCCACCTTTCAACGCCTTACACCCCTTTTTTCGCATTAAAAAGTCTATGTCCGTTCTCAGGCTCTAGAGTATCTATGTACCAAATTTCATTTAAATCGGTTCAGTAGTTTTGGCGGGAAAGGGTGACAGACAGACAGACAGAGTTACTTTCGCATTTATAATATTAGTAAGGATATAGTAAGGATTATAATTTGGCCCTATTTTTAATAAAATAAATAAGCGCTTTTGATGTGGCGACAACACCCAAGATCCTTGCAATAAACACACTTATGACGGAACACCGTGCGGTTTTAGTAGGTTCGGTAGTTAGGTACTAACACGGGTCATCACTACACCGTTAGCCCCGGTGAAGTGGTAACCAGTGAGGGCTTCCACACGGGGAAAGAAATTAGTAAAACTACTGCTATAGTGGCTTTTCCTCTCTGGAATTCTGAACGAATCTGAAGTATCTGAATATTAGCTAACGGTTTCTTTATGTGGTCTGTTAATAAATATACGTAGACTATGAAGTACCTACATTATTTTGGTACCTGTAACAATTACTTTCTGTTTTAAACATGAAAAACCGCGATTTAATTCAACCATTCTTGTACTAATTAAGTTTATGGATATTAAATTTGATGATGATATATGTATATGATGATGATTAATTAATATATAAAATAGGTATCATCCTCTCATCATCCTCCTCCGCATCTTTTCCCAGCTAAGTTGGGGTCGGCTTTCAGTCTAACTACGATACGGCCGAACTTTGATATTTTACGTGAAGCGACTGCCATCAGACCCCCACAGCCCAAGTACTAGGCGATATCGAAGCTCTGTAGTTAGACCAGGTTGTCGGACTTTTTAGGGACCAACTACCCGTAACGAATGCCACAGATGTTTGTATGGCACCCGGGACCGACGGATTAACGTACTCTCCGAGGCACATAGGGGTCTCAATGTGTTAATAATGGTCACCTGACTAGTATTACTTACCTTGTAATGTGTTAACCTACTCGGTTACCACTTAGCCTCGGTAATGTTTTAACTATAAATTGATAAATGATTCATCATGTATGATGAATCATGATGATGATGATGATTCATTAATTCTCATTCACATAAACTAGGTACTTTAAACATGTAACTATAAAACTACAATTTCAATCAATCACAATTTTGTACTGATTGGTGCATGGCGTTTGAGTGGTTCAGTGCTGGTCATCGTCTTGTTAAAGTGGTAAAACAATAATAATATATCTGCCGTCATGAAACTTTAACACAAATGTGACTTTTTCTCTCTCCTAAAGTGTGTTGGTTTAGGGAACAAGACCTACTACACGCCATGAAAGGGTCGATTAGACCCATTAAGGGGCTTCGCGGTGATCTTGCTCACACATGTACTCGTAGGATATGCCTGCTTCGGGAAGTACTGTTGTATCCAAATCCTCGGTAGAGTAAGTAGTTGGCTACACACCTTCAAAATAAGGTGTACTAAAAGAAAAGAATGACAACACTAGAATAAGAGATTTGTAAAAGGCCGATAACGAATAATGTTACCCTGCCCCGCTTCGATGAAGCAACATCAATGCCGTGTTAATATTAGATAACGATAAAAGAAGAAAAACACTGCAGATAATATTATCACGGTAATATTATCTATACAGTATTCTATCTTCATACAAACGGTCGGAAAGCGAGTCATACCTACTCGTCTCAAGTTCGGTATACACTCGGTACACAACCAGTCGCGAATGCGACGCAGTGACAAACGAACGGTGTCATGGTTTTGTAAGCAGTAAGCTTGCGATTTGTGTATTTGATTGAAATAAGTACAAGTACTTACTAATGTGGCAATGGGTTATTTATACTATTAAATTTAACAATAAAGTATAAAGCCTTTCGTACGTCTCAGTCGAGGTGCAAATATTTTTCAGTCTTAAAAAAAGGGTGGTTTTTTTATTAAATCTACTAATCAAAAAACACAACATGTATTTTTATTGAACACTTTCTATTTCATTCACAACAAATTTCATTGTAATTAAATAAAAAATATATTATAATATTTACAATCACAAAACTAGAAAGAAACTCAAGTAGATAGATTAAATTAAAGTACTGTAGGTGGGCAGCTCTTGCGCGTGTTCACGTACCGCGCTACTGTAGGTAATTATTTCAAGGACAGCGCCGAGTCACAATACTGGTTATATAATATTACCGTGATATTATCGTTCATAAAAACTGTATTATTTTCTCTCGTGATAATTTGAACGCTATTTGTGTGCTGTGTAGCAGTTTCACCTGCATTTATGATTACTGCTCCTCTCCTAAAGATCATAGCGTGATGTTACATGTCACCTTCCTCAATGAATACTCTATCCAACACAAAAATAATTATTTAAATCTGACTGATAGTTCCAGAGAATAGTGCGTTTTAACAAACAAACAATCATTAAAACTCTTCAACTTATAACTCGGATTGTTGAAATGTCAGATTTCGCGGCAAAAAGAACATTCGATTTTTAAATTTGTATCTGAATCGTGAGTGGCCAGTTTATGTTAAGGACAGTTTGTAACGCCTTTTTATGGCGTTGACAACATAAAATACTTCACCAGATGTTCAGTTGGCATACTAAAGCGTGGAAGACTATTATAAAATACCTGTTTAATATATTCATGTGTAATATTCGAATGTCGAATACGACGGAAAAATGATGTTATGCAATAAAAAACAAATCTTTGTATCTGATTGAGGTGATAATTTCTTCATACAATACTTTTTCACAGTACCTCATTATTATGAAGAATGAATCTAGAAATTATTATTGTTACGATTGGCAATTGTGAGGCACGAGCGAGGCTAGATGCTTTTAAATCTGGTTGTTTAAAAATTAACGTAGGTTGGTTTCCTTCGGATATAGTAATAGACTTTAATTACATACATTCAGACTCTGTGCACAGATATTTTCTGTCTAGTTATAAACCTGGTATCTACTTGCACGTACTATGTATACACACAAAACAGTTCCGTTAAAAATGAATTACTTGGTTCTAATCTAAGTACCTATCTATCTATAATGGTAAAATCGTATCGCGATCATCAAACTGCCTGCCGGATATTATAAAACTGCATATTTATGAAGATGACCCGTGATGCGTTTCTTAGCTTGAAATTATAGAAATGATGTTTACATCAATTATTTATTATGTAAATGGCGGACTTGTAAGAAAAATTATGACCCAGGAAATACTTTAAATTATAATTAATCGTGGGTTGTAAAATAATAGTTGAAGTTAAGTCCAATTTTACTGTTCGGTAATAAAATTTCTAAGGGTCTTTGACAGTTTGAGAGAAAAGGTTAAGCAACGCGATGTTAACCTATTTCTTAAATGAATTGTACAGCACGTAAATAGTACGTAACATAGGATTTATTTTGTTAGGCCCTAAGTAAATTTAAAAATTCAAATTAAAGATTCGTACAAGGTGAAATTCCCTGTCCTCTAGATATTTATCTGGCTGGTAAATGGAAAACCTTTGGCTTATACACGGGGCAATACTAATGTTTATGTGTATGTTTTTTTTTCGAATCTCCAAATTAGCTCGAAAACAATGAAACCAAAAATTCATATCTATTTCGTAATCCTACTTGACCTATCTTCGTCCCTCGAAAGTATGTGTTGAATCCTCGCGAGTTTCCTTCTAACTGCGACTTTTATTCAAATTTAAGAATGTCATTTGATGACTTTTACTAGGTGTAATTGCAGTTATGATATAATACGATAATTGTTGTTTTGTCTTATCTAAAATCTCCGAAGAAACTTATAAAGCTATTGATATTTTGTTTAAATGTAGTTTTCACTTTTACCAACGTTACTGACATTATAAAGTAGTAAAAACAAAATTACTTAAAGATAGTGCAACCAACCACAAAGTGAATTCGATTAAATAAGTTTATAGTTGATTCTTACAGAAAATTCTGAGTCATTTCTTAGCTAGTCGTGTTGTCTGACCGTGAATATCAATGAATGGTGAATCACTTGATTGAAGTTTCATCTGTGGACACATTATTTGATTTGTTGACGGTTGGTTGTGGATCTGTCAAAATATCAGAGCTGTCAATTTTAAAGAGTATTTATTACTTTATGTGAATGACAAATGCCATCATTTACAGACATTATGATACTTTCTGTAAATTACCGGATCAAAGTACTGCACTCATGTATGTCATTGTAGGAAATCATGTGAAGTGTGGCCCCTATACACTTAGTGGATTCAGTCATATGTAATGCGGTTTTGAGTCTTACTTCCTTATGCAAAGACGTTAATAAAGGTGGGTGTTCGCCTACGCTGACCCTTTCAGCAGAAATCTTTGAGGTAAAATTTCAAGTTTATGTCCATTATGTTTTATTATATATGTAGTTGTATCTGTATACTTTTAATGAATATGTTGCGATAGCTCTTTTGGATACAAGTACTTTGACTTTATATTAGTTTATATCCTATTTTGGTTGACGAAGAAGGGTCTCGTTTTGTCCTGTAATGAGTAAGTTATTTAAACTGAAACACAAAAATTACTTACATAAATTAATGAATCTTAATTCATTAATTTATGTAGATTTTTTCATAAAAGAATTTATTTGGTAAACCTTCAGGCATGTTGCTCAACACCAACTCGAATCTACTGCTTTTAATTAATAAACCTTCCACCTCGAAACCAACTTAATTTATTCGGTCCTTATACAGGATGTATATGACAAATGGCCCGCGAGCCAGCAACAGATTTTCATGACCAATTTCCCTCTCGGGTGAAAACTCGTAAAATGCTTCAGAGAGTTCTATCATGAAGCCTCGTGAACGTCAGCTGCGGTTCCTTCGGGGGGTTGAGGAGCAGCAGTCTCCCGCGCACGTAGAAAAAAATATTATTTTTAGTCATTTCCTCCCGATTAAAAATTGTATCAAATTTTGTTCATATTGTTGAAATGTTCATGAAACAACTTTTTAAAGCATTTTACGAAGTATCGCCCGAGAAGAAATCACTGACGAAATTTGTACCTGGCTCATGGACTAAACGGAAAACTTACTTAAATCACTAAAAAGGCATGACTCTAGCATGCAGTTTCAAAAAGAGTTTTTGGAAAAAACTATCCGTTTACAAGTTATGACTGTTTGAATTTACAGGTACCTAGGTATTATTACCTCCGTTTCTCATAAAGTCAAAGATTTTATATCGTATTTTTTTTGCAACTGTATGCTAGAGTTAGTCATGCCCTTTCATTGTTTTAAGTAAGTGTTCCATTGTCATATACACCCCGTATAAGGCCATAGCGTCCAACTGTAGAACGCTTTAAGGTTGACATTGACTCGTCAAATAATTTATAATAATAAAACTTTTACTTAACATCAAATAGGAATCCTCACAAATAATGTTTCTGGTTTTTGTATTGTGATATTTTTGTGTTTATTGAGGTCGGTAAGCTTATTGTATTCTATGTGTCTATCACATTCTGTTGTCATATCAACGAAATATATGTTTTTGCATGAAAACTAAAATTTTAAGAATTCGACGAAGGTACTATTTTGCTTCATATTACAACAAATGTAGTAATTGGCACAACAGCAATTGAGTAAAATAGGTTTGTCTGAAGTATTTCTTATATTCCCAGGGCGGAAGAAAGCACAACATACGTCTTTAGCCATTTAAACCAATAAACTGACTAAACTACTCGAGTGCGAAATAGGCCTCAATTTATTTCACTTAAAACTTATTTAGAAAAGTAGGCCATAACCGGACTTCTCTAACAAATTTAGAGCTGGCCGCCTGAAGAAATACTTCCTTCAAGGACTTTTTTGTTGTGTACGGGATTAGCGTCGTCGAGCACCTTGGGACAAAAGTAGAATGTGCATTTGAATTGCGTGTATTTATGTTCTTTGCTGACGAGAAAACAAGAAACAGCTTTGATTCACTATCTGGAATTTCAAAATTTCACATGCTTTTTTCATTACGGCTTTAACTTAATCTGGATTTTTTATTACCTGTGCGATGTATATACAATAATAACGTTACCGTTGTTGATATTAAAGTATTGCATAACAGAAAAGCATACGTTTTACAAGACCTGTCGAAATCGAATCGAAGTTGAGTCACTTTCCCGAACCATAAAATGTAGGTATTGGATGAATTATGTTATGATACTCTAGCTAGTGATAAAAAACAGGACTTGATTTTACACAGAGAAAGGTAATTTACACTGCGTTATCCCGAAAATTTTACCTTATACCTATGTTCCCAATCGATGGCTTGGTAGCTTTCCTTAGTCCTTAAAATATTAGAGCATTGGTTAAGATCCAAATCCACAATTTTTCAACACTGACACTACGTGTGTTTGTTTTCATATCATATTAACAATCTTGTACAGACTATACTATACAGATTGAGTAAAAGCGTTACATAACACACTATTTGCTTCCCTTGCACATGTGTTCCACTACCATACTAACAGCAGAAGCAGAACTTTTACAAAATGTTACGATTGTCCAATGTACCGTTGCATCATTTAACATTTCACCACCTTTCAAAAATTGCTGCAGTTAGAACAAGTAGTGTTGTCGAACCAGACAGATTTACGTTCAGTTTTTTTTGTGTCTAGATTTCGAAATTAGATTTAGCTGAGTGAAAATATGTTTACAATAAGAGGGCTTGTCTAGTCGTGTCCTAATCAATAAGAGTCAATAAGAGGAGGAGGATTTGTGATGATGGATTTGATAAATTACGTAAAATTAGCATAGGTAAGTTATAGATACCGTTATTCTTAATCTTATACGGACTAACTGGAACAATTGTATCACAGTTTTTACGTACATAATTGTAGTAAGTAAATCTCTACATATGTATTATAAAACAAAGTCCCCCGCCGCGTCTGTCTGTCTGTTCGCGTTAAACTGAAAAACTACTGAACGGATTTTCATGCGATTTTCACTAATAGACAGAGTGATTCATGAGGAAGGTTTAGGTGTATAATTTTACCCGTGCGAAGCCGGGGCGGGTTGCTAGTTGTGTATAAAAATAGTTTTACTTCTAGTAACATAGACCGAATATTAACACGCTTTTATTAGTTTCATTTGTAACTAATAATAATAATATCCTTTATTTCTAAGAATATAGTGAATACAGATTCTTATATTGTTTTATTGTACAGCATTCTGCCACTTTCGGCGTGCAAATAAGTATAATATATTTCGATATTTATAAACCATTAGCAGCGCCCCGCGGTTTTACCCGCGTAAGTCCCGATCCCGGTTGAATATCGTGATAAAAAGTAGCCTATGCGTTAATCCAGGTCTCCGGCTATCTACATACCAAGTTTCATTGCAATCGGTTCTGTGGTTTTTGCGTGAAAGAGTAACAAACATCCATCCATACATACATCCATCCATCCATCCATCCATCCATCCATCCATCTAAACTTTCACATTTATAACATTAGTGGGATGCAATTTACTACTCTGTATGTAAATAAATCTGTATGTAAACAATTGGAACTGTAACTAACTCTACAATTGTAACTAACTCTGTATGTAAACAATCGGAAGTCATTTTTTTAAATTTTGTATGTATATGTAGTTTGGATGACAATACAATAATTTGGCATCTTGGTACTGATCTGACGATGGAGCCAGGGGGTGGATAGTGGAACTTTTCACTGGCTACTAGTAAACCCCTCGAGTTTAGTCTCATATGATTCGTTTTGAGGAGTCCAACAGATTGGGCTTGGTAACGATGGACTGATAATGAAGCCAGGAGGTTGATAGTGGAACGCTTTTTGATTTTAATTCAGTTTGTCATTAAAGCGTGTTTTTCAGTTTTACTAATGTACGGTAATTACCGTACATTTTACCGCGGTCAGCATTTTACGTTGACAGCGATGATTTTGTAACAAGTAAGTATAGTTCAGTTCAACTGCAGCAAGCGTATCGTCATCATCAAATCATATCAGTTTAGTGAGTGAATCAATAAAATAGTTTACAAGTAAAATATCTATCCTTTCTATCAAGCAGTTTACGTGAACCGTACATTTTGGTCCTTCGAGCCGGACAATTATGTTCCGGCCAACGACAGTACAACTAAACTATTTTATTTTATAACTAGTATCCTTGGTAGCCCAGCCAACTAAGGTGAACGCTGTTGCTGTAGCGAACAAGATCACGGTTAATAGAAACGCGACCTTCTGTAAGGCTGAAAGACTGGAAGTGCTTGTTCAGCCAGGTAGATCCAGCTCCGGTAGCCTTACTTTCTGTCAAACTATCTTGTTTTAGAAGTAAAATGACATGTGTTGTCATAGTACTGTTGTCTCCTACGTGTAACCCGTTATGCCTAAGTTGGAACTACATGTTTTTTTTAGGGTTCCGTATCCGAAGGGTAACCAATGGGACCCTATTACTAAGCCGCCGCTGTCTGTCCGTCCGCCAGAGGGCTGTATCTCATAATCCGTAATAGCTCGACTATTGAAATTTTCACGGAATGTGAATTTCTGTTGCTGCTATAACAAATAATGAAAATAAATAAATAATTAAAGGGGAATCCCCTACTAGAAACGTGTTTTTTTGGCTTTTTTTTCGATCTTAATATTTTGTTCGACGATGGTACGGGACCCTTCGTGTGCTAGTCTGACTCGCAGTTGGCCGGTTTTTTTTATGTTAGCTTCCATTTTTTCCATTCGTTCGCGAAATTTTCCTAAACATGCCTACAAAAACTTCTCTTCACGTATTAATTTAGATATTGATAGGCAAAAACAAACTTTTTTAGTTATTCATAAAAAATGTAAATGAATAAATCAGTAAATGTCTTATTTGGTTTGTAGCTTCTATGGTTAAATACTAAATAGAATTTCTTGAAATAGGGCAAGACTCTTCAATCACATATTCATTTCCATTCGACAAGTCGGCGAATAAGATATTTATGAATGCTGTCGATAGTATCGCAGTTGTTCAAAGAATAATGGATGACCGCCAAAACATTTATTTTATTTTCCTCCTACTATGTCCGACCTCGTTTCTATTACCAATTAACCCACAAAGGGCGGTACGAGTATGATTACAATACTTAATACATTCTTTGTGATAAAAAAGATAATATCTAAAAAAAAACAAAAGTTAGTAAGAAAAATATTAAGAAAATGCAATTATTTTGTATATAAGGTAATAGTGATCAACATACGCGTGAAACCTTCCATTGCGCGATGTAGAATATGAAATTATGAAGTAGTTCGAATTGTTGTTGCTAAGTGACCCTGGGTGTGAGACTGTAATACTAAGGTGAACCCAAATTGCGTTCAATAGCCATTTTAATTTTAAATGCAATAGGTAACTTTTTGATTTTGATTGAGCTATATTAGTCTTAATATAATATTATAAACGTGAAAGTTTGTGAGGATGTATGAATGTATGTATGTATGGATGTTTGTTACTCTTTCAGGGCGAAACTACTGAACCGATTGCGATGAAACTTTGTATGTAGATAGCTGGAGACCTGGATTAACATATAGGCTACTTTTTGTCCCGATATTCCCACGGGATCGGGACTTACGCGGGTGAAACCGCAAGGCGCTGCTACTCAATAAACAAACAGACTTTATGGAACAAATTACTGATGATTCTTGACAGTTGTGCATGAATTTTTCAGTCAGTAATTTTTTTCAGACCTATACTCTATGATTCCTGAATCAAAAGAGATAAACGATATTTTTATTTAAGACAATTAACCTTAACGATGATGGCACCGTAACGCTTGTCATAGCTATAATTATAACAGCCGCTTGCAGTATACGAATGTGCTGTCCGAAGTCATTTAATGTTTATAACTAATAAATATTTTATTATTATTTAAAAATATCAGTTACATAGCATCATTAAAAAACAATTGTACACGGTAGTGTAAACTTAGCCAATGTGGTCATTGGTAATGCCCTAAAAGCATATGAAACCTACTGCACCTGCGTCTTGATGTTATTAAAACAAGCCTTTTCCTACAACTCGCATGAAGTTCCAACTCCAGGTTCAGTATAATTATCTTTTTGCATATAGTTCGTTTGTCACTGTAACCTTTGAATTTCCCGGGATTTTGCTTCCTCATTCATATCAACGTCTTCTCACGTATTTATGTTCTGTAGAACCTTTAATTCCGCGTATAAATCATTGTCATTTGCTTGGTGATTCAATGCCATTACCACACTATAGACCTCAAAGATACTTGATACAATGCAACACGTACTAACTAAGTTTCACTTGCTATAAGGTATCTTTGAGTCATCACATCACTGACTCATTTGCCCTCATATAACCTGTGAATCATTGTAAACTGTGTTTGTCATTTATATTATAATTAATTGAAGGTCTGGGTCCTATGTCACAAAACTGATTTTTAAATGAATGATTGTTATTGTGTTGCATTTTGACAAATAATAACTTTCTATATGTTGTAGCGCCATGTATAAATGTATGAGTAGGCAATGAATGGTGTTAATGTTTGAGATTATAAAATATTATATTATTAGTAATAAACAATGCTACCGAAATAGTAGAAGAATAGATTTTGAGGAAGTTATCATTGTTAAGTGAGTGATGCGAACTAAATTACCTACTACGAAATTCGTGAAGTTCATACGAACTTAGCGATTTTTGTGTTACGTTTTTCTGTTCCTAACCGTTTGATGATTGTAGTCATATCTATCGGAGTCGTTAGAAGGATCACAACACAAGTGCAAACTTCGCAAATCTTCAAGAATATTCTGAAGAACTGTTAGGTTTTGCAGGTGGTTTCCTTCTCCGTTAATCTTAGTAATATTGATGGAAGACACCTCCCTCACAACAGGCATCAAACTTTGTCTTGCAATTGATCGTCGTAAGATATGTAGTTAGACCACTCGGCTAACTATTGCACGTTGGTTTTATTATATGGTCCTATATGGTCCAATAAACATAAATACATCATTCACTCACGCTTGTATCTCCGAGGGGTTAGGCAGAAGCGGATTAAAACCTACATTTGGCAAATCTAATTTAGCCCATTACGTGATAGGGGGCAATCCTATTGCCGTCAATCGGACACTTAGGCAATTAAAAATGGGAAGATTGGGAGTACATTGAAAAGGAAAGGTAGACAAGAAGGGAATACAATAGAAAGGGCTTATAAGCAATATACTATTACACATTAAGCGAAAAAACCAGCAGTGTTCCACTCTGCGTAGTTCGTGCTTTGAATTAATTTATTTAAAATTAATGCACACTGGTGTTCCCTTACTTTTATATTCATACATACACGTAAATTGTACATACATCATATAGTAAATAAATAAATATTAATTCAAAAGTATATACATTAGTAATTAATTACATTAGGGTACTTATTACGCATACATATGTAACTCAAGAATCGCCAAAGAAGGTACAAGATCATAATTCATCACAAATGGTTTTTGCGTAACAAGTGACATGGTCAACTAGAAGTCATTATGAAAATATATATTTTTTTTTGAATTATCATTATGTGAATAGTTAAAATTTACCCGAAACATTCCTACACAAATTATTTACTTTAAAGTCGCCTGATGATCCGAGAAAATATCTACATCAATATACATAATACATATTATGTTAATCCTAAGGAGCTCGTTTATTAAACGCGCTAAGCTCTGGAACTACTGAACTAATAAATAAAGCCGTTTTGCTTTTAAAAGCCCCATTCGTCAGTAAATTTACAGGCTATTTAACATCACGCTACGGCTCTTAGAAGCAGAGCAGTGACCATAAACGCGGTGAAACTCCTAGTTCAATACAACTTTTTAAGTCAGTATGTATGAAGGCGGGTGACACCCGGGTCACAGCTCGTTAAATGATCGTTATCTATGTATAAAACCTGTTCGTCCCGCTCTCAAACATATCACTTGTCGACCAACAATTAGTTGTCGAGTCTAGCTAGATAAGGATAATTACATCATTTATACATTGTTTGTCTATAAATGTAATTGTAATGAATATGCGTTACAAATAAACACTGGTGATGTAATAAAATTAATATATTTTCCGCATATGCGGAATAGTGATTAAAATGAGTCGGATGTTTGCGTAATCAACGTTATGTCTAAGGTTACGATATTATGATGTTGTCGGAAGATAAGTTCTGTGGTGACTAATAAGGCCCCTTTGTCATCTCGACTTGATTGGTGACCTAATGATACACTCTTAGCTTTCTGGTTAAAGATTATTATTATAATTACAACTGTGATTTCGTTGGGCTATTTATAGCGGACAGACGTTGTATTTATGTTTTTCTAGGAATTCTCGTCAAAATCTATAAAAAAATAATAAATGATTTTGAATTTTGGTTGGTAAGCGCATCACTTGAGAACGGCAGAAACGATTTGGATAATTATTTTGTATTAAGTATGTAATTTCGAAATAAGGTGTATGAGAAAAGAAAAGTTGGAAGTTTTACAGAAAATTTGAAAGTTCTGGGGTCACTGAAATTTTGTTTATACATAAGAGTGACAATATGCACTAATTATTTCTTACACAATCGCGCCCTTACAGCTAACTGCACGAATTTGTAGTAAATTTTTCCAATAACTTGAATATAAATATAAAAATTTTATAATAATATAAAAATAATAAATCGAAATATCCACAAATTCTGTGTACCCCAACAAAGAATTAAACTATTTTCCAGTAATGTTTACTGTTTATCAATTCGTGTTTATAATAAATTACCTAATGTTTTTGAAAATCTTAATTTCATGACATTAACAAAATAAATTATTTAACTTCCTATTGCATAAGTGTTACTACTCAACAAATGAGTTTTTAAATGAAAAATTTAATTCAAACTTTAGATGACGACTTGCTTTTGTATTCCTAATAATTGAATTGAAATTAATATTCATGACTTTGTACTGAATAATTCTTGACATTACATTTGATAATCCTTGACTTGTATTTGATAGTAGTTAACGTTTCCCTTATCCTTGACTTAAACAACTAATTTTGATAATATATTGTTCTAATACATTAAATTTTCCTTGAAATATTTGTACGCTGGAAACAGCAGAATATTATGGACGTCATAACATGTGTAACACCTTTGTAACAACAATATTCTAACAAATAAATGTATTATTATTTATTACTAGCAGCGCCCCGCGGTTTCACCCGCGTAAGTCCCGATCCCGTGGAAATATCGGGATAAAAAGTAGCCTATGTGTTAATCCAGGTCTCCAGCTATGTACATACCAAGTTGCGTGGCAATCGGTTCAGTAGTGTTTGCGTGAAAGAGTAACAAACATCCGTACACACATACATCCATACATCCTCACAAACTTTCACGTTTATAATATTAGTAGGATTATTATTATTCGCGTAAATAAAAAGACGAAAGCTAGTTACAAGTAAATAAGTTAGAGAGGTCTGCTGTAGTTACTGAATTTTACATACAAATATACGAATCTCTTATTTCAAATATTTTAAGCTTTATGTCCGAATCAAGCGTGGCTCGGAGACGTAACGGGAGTCAAAAGTTATGCTAAAACAAACGAAATACGAGGCAAGAGAATATCAACCTATCAGGTCAGGTTTCTGGTAGTTCAGCAGCAAAGCTGCTTTGACAGATTAAAATTCCGACTCAAAAGATAACTTACCAACTAATATATATTATACTAGCAACCTGCCCCGGCTTCGCACGGGTAGAAGACACATCTTCAACAATCATCAACATATTTCAATCAATTTACACAAAATTTTACACCTAAACCTTCCTCATGAATCACTATGTCTATTAGTGAAAACCGCATGAAAATCCGTTCAGTAGTTTTTCAATTTATCGCGAACAGACAGACAGACGCGGCGGGGGACTTTGTTTTATAATATGTAGTGATAACAAATACCAAATGTTTTCCAAACTACATAACTAGGAATTGCCATGTTCAATATCTGGATTGGAGTGAAAGTTTTTCAGTTTCTAACATAAATAAGCACTGCCGTAATTTTGGCAATCAGTTGGTGGAGGTTGCCTTTTAATATACATACAAGGTATCATTCACTTCTGTACAATCATAAGACTTAAAATCTTATATCATAAAATATATAAAATTATGTCTTCAAAACACTCAATGGAGAACCAACATCTGATTATCATTTCAAAACCTATTAAAATAAACGATGTATTGTACTTTTCTAATTACATTTTTTCTTGGCCAACTACTAACACTTGCATATAGAAATGAATAGTATGTTAAGTAGATATAACTCGGTCGTTGTATTGTCACATAGGAACAATGCCGATAACTTTGTAGCATACCGGGTGGTACTTTGTTTCCGTATATGTAGTGAAACATTGGCGCACAGCCAACCGGCGCTATTGAGAAATCTATTTCTCTCAGATTTACGCTCCAAGATAAGTAGCTGACGCATGCTGCTGACAACAACAGGGTAGATGTAAACATTACCATATAAATGATCCTTGAGATGAAGGCATTGTACAAGAAAGTGAATTGAGTTTTATCACATTTTACCAGATAATGACAAAATTTAATAATAACAAATATTAACTTAATAGTAGATAAGCGTGCGAAACGAGTGGTTTCAGTATGCCATTTACACATTTTAAATAAGACAATATTAATTAAGGAATCAAAAAGACCAGTCCCTAGTAAATTATTAGTATAGTTAGGCGGAAAAATACATAGTATCTGGGCGATAGAGCTTAGCTGCACAAGTTACGAGTTTCATGTGAGAATAGAATCCGTTTTCAACAGGATAACACCACACACTAGCTGGATATAATGTTTTCTGGAGATTCACTTTCTGTAAAACGTTATCTAAATACAAAATTTTATCATTAGGTTTAGAGCAGCTTGTGTATAGGTTTTTGTGACACTTCAGATACTAAATCTGCTCGATTTTTCAAGTTTTATTATGATTGCAATCGTATCTGCTACCAGTTAAAGAGAGCTTTTGAACGCAATTGTACTGTCTGACCTTCGATTGCCCAACGGGAAAGTGATATCCAGGGCGGTTTATGTTTAGCATCCTAAGTATAAATCCGCTTAGGTCAGTAAACGCGTATACTTATGCTGCCACACGTACTCCGATCGATTTGCATACCGTCGAGAATTTTCGACATCCACACGCAAAACTTGAAACAATTACACAGTATTGCATGCTGAGCGTGAGACGTGAAAGGGGTGTGTAAAAGTTTCTAAAATCAATAGTAGAGAACCGCTGTGACTACACAAAGTAAAGTGTTGGTGTTTAATTATTAAATTTGTTAAAAGTTGGTGTTTCTCTTTGCCCAGAAGTTGAATTTCGACCGTACTCCATTGAATTGATAACAATAAATCTAATTCAAAAGAAGGTGAAAAATCATTCCATTTTTTTTATTGCTTTTCATTTAATAAACATGTTTTTTCTTTACCTATTAAATATATAGATTGGTAAGTACTATAATTATGTATTTACAATGGAATGAACGCGATCACGAAATAGGTGTTACGTACTGTATTGTCTGATTATATCATGGGACGCGATAGTTTAAAAGTTAGTATTTTAAGTATTAGTAATATCTCTGAGTCGAAGTGCATTCATATAGGACAGATGTTTTAGTGACATTCTTTTGACGTAAGACGAATATCATCAATGCCATGACTAGTTTAGTGACACTACAAATAGTGTAAATAGTGCCTGACTAATTCGTTACCTTGTGTTTATTTATGAGTGCGCCAAACCTTTCCTAGCCAGTAACAATAGATAACCGATATCGTCAACATATCAGATATGCAACTATGAAAACCCATATTGACATTTTCACTTCCTTTTGTTGCAGAGTTCATCTGACTCCGTGTTAACAGCGAATTCAGTACTGGAGCGTATTAGTAGTCTTCAGCAGCAGGTGTCGGAACAGTCACTCGGGCCTCATGTATCGTCCACGCTGCACAGAAATAGGAGTTCCCTCCACTCAGCTGGACAAGGGGCCCTCGGTAAGAAGCATGTTTAAACATCTAGAGACATAAAAAATTGGACTGATCTCGTTAAATGGGAAGTAAGTATTAAGGCGTTAATGAGTGTCAGTGACGTTGGACGAGAAACAGATGTTCCGCCATACAACATTTAAGAAGACTTACAATGAGCTTCTTTGCACTAAAATGTTCTATGTTTGATTAAAGTTCAGATACATAATGTATCTGAACTTTAATCACATAGAACATTTAATAATACAGAGGACGAAGTCTTCATGGACAAAAAAAAAACACGATGATTTATTCAACAATTCAGAACAGTCTATAGTTTTACACAATGAGAGTTCAATAAAAATAGGTTCGGTAGTTTTCTTTTGATTTCCGGTTTTTTCTGCGATAGACATAACTTTAGGAGTTAATTAGATTGTGGGCTGTAATTGAATTGAATTTAATACATTGGCGTACGTATTCTCTTCAAAAAGGATTATTCGTGTTAAAACGTTAGTTTTTCAACAAATCACAGTACATGCGGTGAACTTGCATGCGAGTCCTCTGATATTGCAAGCGTCCATAAGCTGACCGCTTACCGCACTTACCGCTCTGGCGAGCCGTATGCTTGTTTGCAACGACCTCGTATCAAAAAATATTAATTAAGAGTGGTCCTTTAAACAGCTTTGAGTCTTAGTTCCAAGCGAATTAATGTTTACACAATGCACGCAACGGCTCCTTTTGCTTACGATTAATGATTTTAATATACATATCTATGTATATAAAAATGAATCCCTATTTCCCTTGGTCATGGTATCACGCGTGAACGGCTGAGCCGATTTCGCTAACTCTTTTTTGTGTTTGTTATACTCAGGAGAAGGTTCTTATGAAAGAAAAACTTAAGAAAGTTGCGTGGAAAATTAGAAAATTTAAGAAAACTTAACGACCGTATTAACTTTTCTAATGGAACCTTAGCGCTTTTGACATAACTGTCAGTCGTTTGACAGTTGACGCGATTGACAGAATTCGTTTTTGGAATAATTTTTTTTTTATTAATTATAAAAAAATCTAATTCAATATTCATAGTTAAGATAGGACAACATCTATCGGGTCAGCTAGTATCTAATAAAATAGAAAATTACAAATCTGAAAAAAGGTTGAGACGAGATTGCCGGTGTTTACAAATCTTCAAACCGATTTTTATTTATACAATTTTTATTATTCTTTAGGTGGTAGTATGACATCTCTTTCTTCACCAACACCACCGGCACATTCTCCAGCGCCTTCACTTTCAACCTCAGATCTCTGCGATCGCCCCAGAGTGAGTCACGGTAAACCAAATCTGGCTCCGAAGCCGCCAGCTCCCGCACCTGACACCAGACCATCGCCACCGCCGAAGAAGTTGATCACTAACGGCAAGATTGCTGGAAGAACTCAGAGTATGAGGGTCCCAAGGTAAAATACCACTACTTACTGCCATACTGACAACAAGGCTTAAGAAACTGTTACGAGATGAGGTTCGGGATTGGCCTAACTGTGTGAGACAGTACAGGAAGGTAATGAAGAAGATAGTCTTCTAATATTGTTTTCTTTATATTTTGTGTTAGTAGATCCCCACCGGCGTCACCGTCGTCTCCTCAAACAGGCGGCTCGCGTCCCTTCAACCTACCGCCCGCGCCTGCTAATCCCCCCATTGGGACGAAGAATCCTGCGTCACATTTCGGTAAGATTTCATTGGTTGATTGGTGCGGCAGATTATATTGTGCTTTTTATTTAAATATTTGTTCGTCAAT
>OY982570.1:4560365-4584207 GCA_963859945.1 Euplagia quadripunctaria | reverse complement strand
GCGAGGCATGCGTCCTCCCGGCGTGTGTCCACCGCCGCCCCCTGGCGCTCCGCCCCCGCCCCCCGGCGCGCCGCCCCCGCCCCCCGGAGCTCCGCCCCCACCACCCCCCCTCACGTCACGCGCAGCCGCCACCACCGCTTCCGCCACACCACAGACACCCCGTGAGTGTTGTGACTATACAGTTAGCGGTTTTTTATTTTCCTCAAATATAAACCACAGATTTTTTTGACTCGAGCGCACATATACTGTTGAAAAAACTAAACAAAAACATTTTACGCGTTTTGTTTTTATGAAATTTATAGGGCAAAGGTGTATCTAAAAGAGCAACACATTTTTTTTTAATAAATATCTTTGACGGCACATATCAACAGGCTAAATAGAGATATTTCATCACCAAGAAAATTTAAAAGTTTCAATTATGATTGGAATTCCACTGATTTTAACAAAAATATCCAAAACCGAATTTGCGTATTAGACATTACATACATAAATTACTCACATCGAAGATATATAAGTACGATGAGACAAAAGCCCCAATCAATCGAGATCACTGAGTGACTCCCAGTTAAAGGTTATAATTGTAATGAAAGTACAAAGGCTGCACTAAAAGTGTCGGGAATAGAATATTTCCACCATTCCTATCATATTAAAATCTTTTTAATTGAAAACTCCTTGGTTTTAAAAATCGAATACTATTTATTTATTTAAAAAAAGATTCTCGGTCTTCTCACAAGGTCTTCTCAAACTTGTTTAGTGGTTGAGAAAATGGAATTGACTCGAGAAAATTCAAGGGCGATGATTTATTATGACTTTCGAAGCGGTTTACCACAAAACCAGTGTGTTGACCGGATGCTTTCTGCATTTGGTGATGAAGCCCCATCCAAAACCACAATTTATCGCTGGTTTGCTGAATTTCAACGTGGACGTGTCAAGCTCAGTGATGATGTGTCCCCGTCAAGGTCGTCCAAAAACTGCAGTCACCCAAGAAAACGTTGATGCTGTGCGTAAGCTGATTGAGGAAGATCGACATGTGACATACCGCGAAATTCAGGCAAATTTAGACATTGGCATGAGTCAAATACAAATAATCTTGCATGAACAATTAGGTGTAAAAAAGTTGTTTTCCCGATGGATACCGCATTTGCTCTGTGAAGAGCAAAAAGCGGCTCGCGTTACTTGGTGCGTCAGAACTCTCGAAAGATTTTACGCAGGATCCTCAAAAGCTGTATACAACATTGTATCAGGTGACGAATCCTGGATATACGCGTACGAACCCGAAACAAAAAACCAGTCACGAGTTTGGGTGTTCGAAAATGAGTTAAAGCCAACTAAAATTGTTCATTCACGGAGTGTTGCAAAAAAAAATGGTGGCCACGTTTGTCTCCAAAACCGGCCATGTTGCGACTATTCCTCTTGAGGGACTAAGAACGGTTAATGCAGAATGGTATGCTAGCATTTGTTTGCCACAGGTCGTTTCCGAACTCCGTAAAGAGAACTGCAACCGCCGCATCATCCTCCATCACGACAATGCGAGTTCTCACACCGCGCACAGAACAAAAGAGTTTTTAGAGCAAGAAAACATAGAATTATTAGACCATCCGCCGTACAGTCCCGATCTAAGCCCTAATGATTTCTATACTTTCCCTAAAATAAAGAATAAATTGCGTGGTCAGAGATTTTCATCACCTGAAGAAGCTGTGGACGCCTACAAAACGGCCATTTTGGAGACTCCAACTTCCGAATGGAATGGTTGCTTCAATGATTGGTTCCATCGTATGGAAAATGTGTCAAATTTCGCGGAGAATACTTCGAAAAGCAATAAATACATTTTTAAATAGTAATGTTGTGTCACTTCCTTGATTCCCGAAATTTTCAGTGTAGCCTTCGTACATCTAAGTCATTTTTTATTATTATTTATTATTAGATATATATTAGAAGTAAATATTTATAATATTTGTCGCAACTCGGATGGACACTAGACGTCGTTGTAATTTTGAAGTTATTTTAACAGCATAATACGCAATGTTCGCAGACCCTCAACGGCGACTCCGCGCCGGCGCCGCCCGTGCGCGGCTCGTCCAAGCGCGACCTGGAGGCGCGCTTCGCGGAGCTGTTCCACGCGCCCGCGCTGTTCCCCAGCCCCGACCCCTTCCTGCGCATCGCCAAGGGCTACAGCAGCGCCACGGCCGCCGGTGAGTACTCCTGAGACTCGCCAGCTGGACGAGCGGACACTACCAGCACCACTTTAATTATTACATTTAGCTAGTACCTCTCTAATTCAAAAGAGTGCGCCATTATAAGGGTTCTTCCATTAATCACGTGAGGCTCGAAAGGGAGTTTGAAAAAAATCATTAAATATGACGAGACCCCCCTCTTGTGATAGTGTAAATGTAGTGAGAAATCACGTATGTATATTTTTTCGTGGAATGAGTGATTTCTAAACCTAAAAGCGGCGCGTGATCTTGACTCGCCGTTACCAGGCGACAATTGTTAGTGTGAAGTCTGTGATTTTCACATGATTACATCTTTCCTTTATAATTTTTATGACAGTCAGAAATAACCTGCGACTGTGATGTCCGTCTGGTAATGTTTATTACGGTGCTTAATTTTCCAGCATTAGATCATATCTGTATTTAAAAATATATTCTGAATTTTTTTAAGATACTTTGTACAAAAAAATACATGTGATTATGAGAAGGGAGATTAAACCCTCACCACGTATCACCAGGTGTGAGGGAGGGGTTAAAAAACATCACGTGATTAATGGACGACCCCTAACTTATTTAAATGGCGTTTATTTTGAAGTTACATATGGCCTAACTTTTTCTGAAATATGTTAATAATGATATAGCCGGTATTACTATACCTACAATGGTGAGGCTCTAATTTACATCTATTTTAGAACATGAGGTACGAAGCATAATGAACTTGAATATAATTGACTCAAGCGACAACTTTCAAGTTATAATTGTCGCTTAATCAGTTGTATTTACTGAAAGTTGGGCACGCATTGTTTATTTAGTTTTAAAGCAATTATTTTGATGCTCAAAAACAAGTCTAACAAAACAGGACAGATGCAATACTTTGAATCGTCTTCTCAATACACAATTGATTGTAAAATATTTTTTGTCAATAATGGAGACAAAAGAAAAAAAATATTCCATGTTTTTGTAAACAAATATAAACTAGAACTTATGACTAAATATATAAATAGTCTCGATCAAAAATATGGTTTAGGAATTGTATGAATTAACTTTTAAATATATTTGTTATCACTATTTGAGTATTAAAATACTCTGTGAATTTACAATCATAAAAATAGTGAATGAAATCTGTGTATTACTAAAGGTGGACAGATGACCTTTTAAAGAGCAGGTCGAGGGTGGACGCAGGCCGCTTCCAACCCGTCTTCTTGGAAGTAATTGAGGGAGCTATGTCCAGGAGTGGACGACCTATGGCTTAAATGATGATGATTACTAAAATAGCGTAAAACCTAACTACTTAATCTGGAAGAAACAAAAAAAAAAAAATATTTTCCGCTGTAATTTCCTTAATGTATCGTAAGAACGACTGCCTAAATTTTCTTTCAGGATTAGGGTTGCCACATAAAACATTCATCTTGTGCGGCAAACCTATTCATACTGCAAAATAATTCTAAGTACAATGTAGCTAAAGTAAGTTTGTTTTGCGGTATTTTAGTAATACATCATGTTCTTTGTCTCAATACATGGTTCTTTAATATTTATGTATCGATGTTAAAAATCGATATATATTGACTTAAATTAAAAACAAAGATTACAAATATTATCGATATATATATATATAGAGCAATACGCACAAGCATGCTCTACTTAGTCATAGTATTAACTTTGTTTTATCTAAGTAGAATTAAGTGCAATAGGTACAAGTCGAAATTTACGCGCATAATAGCAAAATAACCAATAGTCATGAGAGTAGATGCTAAATTTTAGTTCTTGAACGTTAACATTGTTATTCTTCCTATCTTTGTTATAGAAATGTTTATTTTACGTGTGCATGTTTGCATGACGTACTTAATTCTTGATTAAGTTTCTTTATGGAGACTGAAATTGAATTAAGATGTGGGCTTGTCAATTGATTCAGAAAGATTTTTTTTAATTATACCATATAATGATAGTTTATTGCAATTCAATACAATTAGACATTTTAAATTATAACTCTTCAGAAATCGCGGCATTCGAGTATTATATTAAACATATTTTAATCAGACTCTATCTTAATGGATAACCTTTAGTGGGTATCAGATTCTATTAATTAAAAATCATATAAAAAAAGTCAGTCTGTCAATTGTCTTTTTCTACGAATAAATTATCAAGCACACATCATATATTTATAAGCATTATTAAACTCTGCTAGATATCGCACCCGCTAGCATAGAATAGTTGTGTACCTATCTACTATGCTTATAGATTATAATATACTTTCACTGAATAAGTTTTTTCTCAAAATTGTTTAAAAAGTGCATTTAGAAATGTCATTCCAGAAGCACAGATTTGGCGCAGATCATTTTTATAACTTATCAAATGCAATATTTCAAAATCATTCACGAACATTTTCAACATTAAAATTCACTCCATTTTACTAACTAATGTGTGGTAGTCATCAAAATACTGACTGAAATTATAATAATAAAAATATAAAATATTGATAAAACTAACTAGTCAGTATTTTGGATAAAATGTTTCAACAACCAATGCAAAACCCATTATGATCACGTACATTTAATTCGATACCAAATTACATATTTTTCATTTACTGAATAAGCATCTTTTTTTTTATATGGAGTGTTTTATGTTAGTAATAAAATAGGACTTTTACCAATGTATCGCGTTGAGTCATTAAGTGTATTTATTATTATAATAATTGTAGTTATTATTATATATTATTTTACATATTTTAATTTAGCTTAACATATTTACCGAATCGGTTGTTTGATTCGTGTATCAATGCTTGCACGATAGAAGAGAGTAGGCAAAAAAACTATGTTGTGATTCTTTTTTTTAATATAGTGAGGTGCCATTACTGCGAATTTTATATGCTATTGTTGTACCTGTATCGCTTCACTACTATTTCACTATTATTTAAAAGCTGCTCAATAAATTGCTTAACTGTCACTGTATAACATAAAACCTATATCGATTATATGAATATACATTTACTCAAATATCCAAATACTAATAGTCAAAGGTAAATGGTTTTTTTACTTACTATCTTGGGAAAATTGGTTTAAAAAGCAAACGATTAATTTTTTTTTTATTATATCAATAAGAAAATACCGCTTTGTGACACCCATACCACAATTTTGGAATACTAATCGATATTGTTGCTTGCAGGCGCCATTTTATTTACTTTGCAGTTAAGAAATTTAGTGATGGGCGAGTTACGCTTTTATGCATTGAAACGCAAACGTTATTGTGATAGTGATGTGTACGACGCTCATAGTATTTTATAGTAATAATATTATTTTTTGAATAATAAAAGAGTAATTATTACCAAGGTGGTTTCCTGTATTTTATTGTCCTAATATGTATGTCGTGATATGGCTTGTTTGTGTACGTCCAGCGGTTGGTTATCGTAGTAACATACAGTTTTTTATTTACTTGTGTTTTATTACTGTCAGTTTTCTAGATGATGTTAGATTATTGTTGCTAATACTACACTGGTATAACTAATTTCCAAATCTGAGAGGGGATGGCCAGGAGTCCATAGCACAGGGTATCCTAGTTTGGACTCCTGACTCCCACAAATTTTTTAGACCTTCGAACAACATCATGTAAACATTATTGAACATTGTAAAACTTTTGTAAATTATTTTGTAAATCTTTTGTGGGATTGAAAAAGAAAAAGAAAAGAAAAAAAATAAAAGAAAAAAAAATAGAATGGAGACTATTCGTGTTCAGTGCAATACAGATTTGGTTCCAAATTCGCAGCATGCAACTCGAGACGATTAGGCATTAAAACATCACAGTGGCATTCCTAATAATAATTATTAAAAAAATTAGTCTCAGAATTGCGAATAAATGTTTTATTTTATTTCATTTGATGTATTTATAACTTAATTAGTAACCGCGGAACTTAATATTGAATAATTATAGTTAAGGAAACCTAAAAAACACGTCTCGAACCGAATTAAGAAGTAAAAAAGTTCCATTAAGCACGTCCCGGGCATCAGTCCATTGTTACCAAGCCCTATCTGTTGGACTCGGCTAAACTAGTAGCGTAAAGCGTTCCACTATCCACGTCTTCTCATTATAGTAATGTCAACGAAACTACATATACATGTATAAAAAGTTTCACTTCGACACGACAATTAGAAATAGGTGAAAATTGACTTTTAAGATTTTTTTTACTTAGTGATTTAGTTACAAGTGAAGTGAAATAAAAGCAAGTTAAAATATAATTATTTTTCTAGAAAATTGTTTGTTTATTCCGTCTAAAATAAGTGGAATAGTAAAAAAACGTGTAAAAATAATAAAATTAAAAAATAGTAAATTTGTATCCTTTTTTTTTTTTTTTTTCAAAGAACGGACACAAGGAACACCCAGACTCGGGTGGGAATCGAACCCACGGCCTCACTAACTTTTCTATTCTTATATATTCATATACCTGACAGTAATAAAACGCTCGTTTTTAATATAAATATATTTTTGAAGTAGAATATAATATTTAATATTAATATATGACATCAATTCATCTACGTTTTACATTATAAACTTGACACGCCAAACTTTAATCGAAGTTGTTAATCGATTTTCATGAGTATTAACAAGTGAAACGCGTTTATAATGTTGTAGTTAATTTTCATTCAGGACTTATATAACAGAATTATGGTCATATGGAGTGCGCAAGTTGGCAAACTTTGTCCATATGTCTTCGGAAATACGAACGCTTATTTCTTGAAACAAAATTTTGAACATCAGTTTATATTAAAGTCGACAGTAAATTTATAATATTTCTTGTTTTCTTTACGTGGCTTAGCAAGCGTTATTGTAAAATTTGTCATCAATTCCCTTGGGAACAATATTTTTTTCTGGATTAAAGGTAATTCTTACAACGTGTATGTAATAAATATTATGATCGGTTAAGTAGTTAAGACGTGAAACCCTAACAAACAAACAAAGAAACTCACATTAATTTGCATTTTATATATAAGTTATTTATTTATATTATCACGAAATAAAGTATGGTCACATTAGAATTACATACTCGGACGTGTATACTCACTTTTCCAACAAAACTTTTTTTGAAATAGGTACTTGATAATCTTGTTCGTATTTTAAACACCAGTTGGCGCCACATATTCTTTAAACCCGTTAAATTTTTCCTGTCGCAACATTCAACACTCCGGATGTTTCAAATGGAAACAAAAGCTTTTATACTTCCGAAGACAGACAAAGTGAGCTGACGCGTATTATTTCATTGTCTCAAATGGTATGTTAATGTAGTACAGTATGTTGTGATCTACAGTACATGGTCTGCATGTAAACGTGGGTAAGTTATTTATTATTATATCAAGCATGTTTGTCTTTCACTATATTTAATATAATCGTATTCGTTTTAACCCTGCATGTGCACGACCATTTTCCTAATTGCATGAATTTTAATAATAACTAATTATTGAAATATTGTACACTATAGAGAATGCCAATTTTTGGTTGCTCGACATTCTGTGAACAGCCGTCATATAGGGAGCAGTCTTGTTTTTTTTTTATAAAGAAATGATCTTGTCTCAATTGCCTACGTAATAAGTTTGATGCCTTACAAAATAACTTGTTTTAAGTATAGTACCAAATTCTATCGGCATGGAGTTGAGTTAGTGTTCAGGTACAGTTTGTTTATTTCTTTATTAAAGCTAAAATGCAATGTTTCGCCTTGAAATGCAGTTGTGTTTTATAAGAGGCTTTTGATGTTGAATTTCCTGCATCATCTGCAGGGAAATCATAGCAGATGAAACCGGGAGGTACCAGCAGAGTGTGGGTAACCCTTTTCCATGAAAATGATTACATTATAGAAGGAGTATTATGTAATAATTATTATAAAAAAAGGCGTGAATGAAGTGTCATGTAGTTCATTTAAGGACGTGTTTGCAGATGTCGCTGGTTGATATAAAAAAATAATTTTAATTTTGTAAAAGTATTTAGGACATTAGCGATGGGCCGTCGACGTATGAAACGTTAACGAAATTAGACCGTCCATTTGCGATTATCAACTAGTTGAATTCGTCGAGTAGTCGACATGTTAACTAATACAGACGTAAGCTTTGTCCGCAACGACGTTTAGTCTTATAACAATATGTTTAATCTTCTTTCAATTTAAGTAAGTGGAATGTTTTATTCGAGATGTTTTTCTCACGAACCCGTATACGCATCAAGTTGAAATTAATACTAAAATAAGTCTGCGGTCCCTTGAAACTGTAAAAAAATCAAGCTTCTAAGTCAACACAATAAAAAGATACGACCATTAAACCTTAGATTTTAACAAATTTGAACATTTCGCAGGTAAATCAAAACCTATAGGGTACTACCCAGATACCTAGAATCATAAAATTTGTTAAGAAGCAAGGTCTGACAGAACAAGTAAGGGAAAAAATCTGAAAGTCGTTAATTTGTTGTTATATCACATAAACAAATAGTTTTTATGATTACAAACTTATATTTTGCGGTTGGATTTTTGACTTTGTCGTACACCGCAACCGCAAAGTTAAGTTTGTCTTTCTAAAAAGACCGGCAAAAGTTTGAAAGAATTGATTTGATGGACGTACTATCTACATACGTTCGCGAGTCAGACTCGCACTTGTCCGGGTTTTTTTCATAGACTGCGTTTTATATGGATACACAATATACAACTTACTCTATGTAATACACAATACAAAATATACTATTTATTCTTCATTGCTCAGTTAACCCATACAAATATAAACTGAAAATTTGCCTGACGTTGTTTATTCAACGAACACAGCAACTATGTGTAGGTGTAGGCGCTAATCGAAAAGAGCGTACTAGACTTTTAGTTTACAGTTTACGTCTACGGATTCAACTACCTCGTCTATTGACAGTCGATGAATCGTCGTTTCGTTTATTGTAGGTACGTCGGCGGTCGATTTAATTAGTTCTTTTATTCAACGCTCATCGCTAATGTACCTACATTGCTTTATTTTAAACTGAAGCCAATAAAATCCATACAAAACGCACGAACCGTCTAAAAATGCAATCGTCTTTTCCCAGTGTGAAAATTTCAACACAAATGTCTATTATGCTGGTAGAATTAGCGTTTTGTCGTTTACCACTTTAGACATCTGAATTAAACAACATCTAGCATAAGAGGACCGAATGTGGATGTGAAATTATACTCAAAAATTATATTTGTGGGATTGTGACTACCATATAACTCTACTACAGAATTTGTAAACCAATAACATCTTGTAAATACATTTGTAGAACCAGTTCTTGCAGGCAACAAACGTCTGTAGAACGGATCTGTGGGAACTGGTGGAGTCATTTGTATTGTTTGCTATATAAGAACTCGAGCACACTAGCTGTTATTGTGACAAATTGAACGATTAGGTAAACACTTACCCTATAAATGTCGCTTTCCAGTTGCGGCTTCACTAGAATTAGCTATAGAGTGAAATTAAATTGCCCTGAGAATCATCGTTATCTGTATTATTTTATAATTATTTAATCTCTGACTATACAAACGGAACATTATGATTCAATGTTCACTCGCTTCTTGATAAGATTAGATAATTATTATATTCTGTTTTCTTTTTAAAATTAAAATACCTACCAATAATTACTCACCAATTTTTGTAATAATAGATATTTCGATAAATCCACAGATTAAAAATAACTATCAGCCGTTTCGTTAAAATAATTTACGATGACTTTTGTAGCAGTAATAGGTAAATATAACTTTTTTTTTTTTTTTTTTTTTTATCGTGTGGAAACCCCCACGGGTCATCACCTCACCGGAGCTAACGGTAAAGTGGTATGTCGGAATCGAACCGACTAAAACCACACGGTGTTCCGTCACAAGTGGGTCTATTGCAGGGGAACCCGGGTATACCCTAGGAAGGAGTCCTCCGGGAACCCCTGCAGAGGTAAATATAACTACAAAAATATTGAAAATGCATATCTTTATTTCATAAAGTTGTTAGTGTTCTGTGTTTGTTAAGTAAATAAACTAAAATTAATTAAGTACGTTATTAAGATTAAAAGTAAATAAACTAAATTCGGGCTATAAAAATTATACGAAATACAAAATTTTTGAAAGAGAGAGATGAATGCCTAGGGGCGGTAGTAGAGAGATCATGTCGAATAGTTTCTCGGAGCACGATTTTAAAATATGATTACAAAATCTATAATTATGATCAATTTGAACAGTTGTTTTTTGGTTCTGCAACAAATATGATAATTTTTACAGATGAAAAGAGACAGATCTATATGAGCGGGATAGAAATAGGCGCCATATTTTTTTTGCTCCCGTTTCATACATTTGTTTTTTTGGCCGGTAGTTGTGCAAGACTGGGTAATATTATAAAGTTATATTAGAACCATAAAGAAAGATCGTATAATTGTTTGCGCCAATAGTAATATAAAGTGACATTTATGTTTAAGATCCATTACGGTTCGAATAACTACAAAGTTATCTTTAAAATTTATTTTACATGAACGTAACGTTTTTTTTTATTCATTAAAACTACTTTTTACTTTTACTATTTCATTAAAAAGTATTTCCCTCTTTGCGTTATAGGAAAAAATTAAACTTACATGAAAATATCTCGATCTAAAATAAAGTGTCAAGCAGGCGTAAAAACAGCATAAACCTAGCCATCAATTAGCGTGGAGTGTTGAAACATAACATTGACTAGTTATTTAATTCAGTTTAAATTCTTACAAAAAAATCTACACCTATAAATGACTGGCCTGTTGATCTAGTGGTTAGTGAGCCTGACTGCTAAGCCAGAGGTCGTGGGTTCGATTCCCACCCAGGAGAAATAATTGTGTAATGAGCACGATAATTTGTTCAGTGTCTGGGTGTAATTTTATCTATAATATGTATGTATTTAGAAATATATAAGTATGTTTATCAGCAGCCTTTTTACCATAGTACAGGCTCTGCCTAGTTTGGGATCAGACGGCCGTCTGTAAGATGTGTCAAATTATTATTATAAAATGTAGAATGCAATTAGGTTACTCCTTCAATTTGTAAGTAGAATTCTATTTATTAAATATTTATAAACGTGTTTCTATCGGTATAGGTGTTTACGAAAGCAATCTTAAATTAACTTGTCACTGTCTAGTGTGCTTGAGGGCGTGTCATCAGTTTTTTTTTGTTTATTTTTATACTTAATTGAACGTATGTAATAATTCCAGTGAGCAAGGCGCAGGCGCCGCCACCACCCCTGCGCGTGCCCCTGGAGGGCTGGTCCGGCACCTCCAGCGCTTGCTAGCGAGCGAGGGGGGCGCCCGCCCCCGCCGCCCCCCCTTCGCCCTCCCCCGCTCCCACCTCCACAACGCGTGCGCCTCACTCCTCCCACTCCGCCAGCACAGCGCACCTGGCCCCCGACGCCCACCCCGCACATGCCTTACTCTCCGTCGCGCACGCACTCCTATGCCCCGCAAACACTCTCGCCGCTGCTGTCCTTCACATTCCCAAACCAGGCCCAGACCTAACCGTCCTACCCATAGACGAAATTACCATGCCGGAGGAAGATGTCAGCGATTTTCAGGACGTTTTCGACGCCATTAATAAACTGTGCGAAACCATGAGGACCTCCACCTATGAGGAAGCGGAAACGGAAATAATTGAGGAACCTTCGGTAATTGAAAAGATAGAGGAAGTAGTTGAAGTCATAGACAGTGTTAAAATTATGAAAATAGTTGAATGCGATGATAAACTGGCGAGTCCTACAGAAGTAGCCGTAAGGATAGTTGACGCTTACCGTGCTGAGCATTGGAGCGATGCCCTCGTCTCACCCCCCGAGGAGGAGGACACGGAACAGGCGCTCGCTGCAGTAGAGCCGATTAGTGAAATGTACTACACGGCCTCGTCAGAAGTATCGCTGCTTTCCGATGGGGAAGGGCCAGATAAAGCCCCCGTAGATGAGGATGCCGTGCCCCAGGAACAAGAGAAAGATGGTAAGGAGTCGCGGAAGGAGTGTGTGATAGCGGGCCACGTGGCCGCCATGCGTGAACGTTTCGAGAGCATGACCCGGGAGAACACACCGTGCCCAGACCTCGCACGCTCCATGTCGCCGACGTTCGACGTGTTCCAGAATATCACGCCCTCCCCTGACCGACTCGGATAGGACCTCGTATTTACCCACCTTTATAACTTGCAGACAATGTTAACGAACTTCATAGCTCGTTACTGGCAAAAGGTTAACAGCTCATCTGCTGTTATCTACCCACGTTAAACAAGTAATCGAAAAACTGAATAAGTTACTTACAAAGTAATTATAGCGTCTAGCAAAAGATAGGTTAGATTATTATGATAATACTGTTCAAAATTTAACGAAGAACGGTGGTGTATATGTGTACTACATACATTGCCTGCAATTTATATCAATGATTGGGATATATATTATATAGATATATGTATAGAGAGATGTGTGACTGCGTACAATTGTAACACACAATAATCAGTATTCGTTACGTATTCGATCGTTGCTAGTCCTCTTAACACCAGTTGTAATAGATTGAGCGTGCCAAAAGGTGTGTTCACACTTAGCTAAACGGTTGTGATTTATTTTCTTAGCGTCGACAGAATGCAATTATAACGAACAGTTACATATCGACTAAGATTGGTTGTTTAGTTCTAGGATGTAGCCTTGTAAAAGGGCACTTTTGTAACTATTAGTGGAACTTGCGGGCCAGTGGCCCTCTAGTGATATATTCGTAACTAAAGAACGTTCAGGTGTTCTACATTATTCGATTCAATTTGTGATTTTCCGAAGCTCAAAAATTTTGTAGTTTTATAACTATACCTATAGTGAAACTTGCAGTGAATTATATACCTGTCTATATATATTTCATCTGACCAAGTAGAGTTATGCTTTAGCTTAATGTTACAGAACAGATAGGTTTAAAAGTATTCAATGCCACTTACAAAAAAATATATAAATATATTGAGGTGTTTGCATTTCCGATTGCGTTTTAAATGTTGCCATAAATAGCTGATAAGTATTTGTTGTAAAATTATATTAAAAAATAGCATGATTTGTTTTTTATTTGAAATTTAAATGTTGTGCATTATTTACAAAAATGTTTAATTGAGTTGAACGAATCGTTTGATGGTGATACTAGGTAATTGCAATAATAATTGTATTATTACTTTATTATTTTAAGCCTGTTGTAATTCATTTATTTTTAGGATATTATGTACTATTACTATTTCTACTAACAGTCTAGCAAATAGTTGTCGTGTATAAACGTGTTATGTGTACAGACCAGACCTTTTATTATTAATATTGTAATAATTCAATATACAGCTTTATTAATATGCAAAGTTTTTATTTCATTTCCAATCCAACACATATTTTAATTGGTATATTTCGCAATTTCTCTTGCTATACTCGAAGGATAATAGGATGGCAATTATCCTTCGAGGGTAGCAAGAGAAGTTTTTAAAATTGGCAAGTAATTGACTGCCAGAATGTGAATGCATCGGCGTGCCTCCCACGCCAAGCCATAAATTCCCCTAAAATACCTACATAAATCATCGACATTAATTAATAAAGAGCTCTAGTGGATCTATATATGTATTATTAGCGTGACGGTCACGAGTTCTCTCTCCCTCCCCCTCCCCCTCCCCTCCAACAATTTCTGACATAATTACGAAACTTGTTTAGTAGTAATTATAGCTCTTTGTTGTTTACCTTCTATCATCTTATTTTGTGATATTTTTCTAAATTCAAACGCAGTAAACTATGGTAAATCACTTTTTATATACGTACCCTAATCAAATTACCCTTGTATGTAAAATCGACAAAACACGGAAAATGACAATATTAAAAATTTGCCGATGAACACGCCTAATGTGTTATTTCAGCTTCCAGTGCCGGCGACACGCCTAGCGCGTTCAACGCAACTTGTTCGAACAGGTTAACAGTGAAGATAAAAGTTTGTGTTACCAGTTTAATGTATTGTATATATTTTTTATACAAAAAGTCGAAAGTGCTTATTACACTTGTCTGAATTCAGAAGTTAGAAGCTTCTGATCACGCTGTCCTAAACTCAGTTACTGAATCAGTTACCGACTATAGCGCGACGAAGTTGGACCTGAGGTGCGTGTACGAGGATGGCTCCTAGGGATAGCGATCTGAGATCGATTACCCAATCGAAGAAATCGATTTTTTCATTTTAATTTTAGCGCAGACATATAATATACTTCTAATTTACGTGGAAATGATACATGCACCACAGATTGTTACTCAGCAATTCAAAACCTGTTGAATGTAATGAGAAAATTTAGCAGATTGTAGTAGTCTGATGTGCCGGCCACCGTACATTCTCATTAAACCTCAATCAATAGTTAAATATGATGACATGCTAAAATTAAAAAATTAAGAACTCATTGAAAAAAAGAAAAACAAAATGCACAAACATTTTTTTTGATTCATGAAATCGGCATTTTTTTGCTTAAAAAATATCAACATTTCATTTGTTTAGTAAAAAATTTTAAGTTAACAAATGTCTGCTAAATTTAGACTCATTTAATATGTCTCATTTTTGGTTTTATAATATTTTAAATGCTTGATGAATGTACGAGGTTTTAAAGCCAAAGTACGAGATTTTTAGTTGTTTTAGTTGTATAGGTACGAGGAAAAGTTCTAAGGTTGGCAACCCTGGTCAGAAACCATCCTGGCTTCTGAATTCAGGATGCTAACTTGCTAAATGAGATTACACTTGACTGAATTCAGTAGCGACTGAATTCAGACGACTGAATTCAGCCAAGTGTAATAAGCGCTTATGAGCAAAAAGTCATTGTATTTTTGTCATGGCTTTATGTTTCTGTCATAATCAAAACTACCTACTTTGCTGTAGAGAGATTTAAAGATGAATAAAATAACTAAAATATAAAATTAAAAATTTATCAATTAATGAACCATTGTGAAAACGAATGTTACGATTGCATGAGTAGTAAATTCAGTAAATTATCCAGTTCACGAACCACTGATTTAAAAAAAAAAGGGTAAGGGTCGAATTTTTTTTTCTGATGCCGATTTACGACGAACCACTAATAAAAGAAGAAGAAAGGATATGCCTTTATTTGCCAATATAATTTCAATTTATTATTACGGATTACGGTAAATCAAATTCCGTGGTTCGATTGAACGAACCACTGCCAAAAAAAATTGCCCATGGATCGATCAGTAGAACTCCGTGATCGGACCACGGGCAATAAACGATAATTTCTAGTTTTAAAAAAAGCCAAAACAAAAAAATCTAGTAACGAAAAATTATGGTCGTACCCATTTTCAGTGATATCACTCTGGAAAAATTATGAATATCTAGACACGCGGCAGCGTGTCAAGCCAAGTTCATGAAAAAGGAACAGGACAGTTCCAGGAGTTGGGACTTTCTTTTAGGGAAATTTCTCTCCTCCTTTTGAATCCTTTTTAGATTTCAAAAATCTCAATTATTTCTTGAGATATTTGCAAAAAACAAACAGCTTTTTTTCAGTAAATTGTTTATAACTTTTGCAATGTTTGGGAGTGGAAGTTTATTTTTTGCAAAAATCATCTATATACTATTCTGAATCAAATGATACTTTACTGAGACTGCTAAAAAAGGTTGAACAAAGAAGCACTTCTTGACTAGACTATAATCCATTGATCAGATTGTGATGAAACGAGGGCCTGAAAATAATTCAGTTACGTACATCTTAGTAAAATATATAAAATTATGGTTACCTTGCTATGGTGCATACAGTTTCTCTAACGTGTTGGTGTCACCTTACAAGTTACAAGAAAGGGACAGTGAGAGTAATGAATCAATGCAACATTAATTTCTAATATTCAAGTACCTTTTAAGGCATACTACGCTTAAGTTTTGTACCCAAAACGCAATTATTTAGAAAAATAAATACACCAACCTGACCCAAAACGCAATTAGTTAGAAAAATAAATACACCAACCTGATATAATAAAATACATACTTGTTAAAAACCAACACTTCGAGTTAGATAAAAAACGGATTGCTTCATCTGATTTTGCTTTGGACCTTACAAATTCATTACTTTTTACTCTGACGGTGTGATAAGGTATCATAATACGAAATACCAAGATTATGATATTAATAATACATAATATAGCTAAAAAAAATAATTAATTTAAAACGATCTTGGAACATACTAAATATCGAATCGATATTTAATCGTTGACTATTGTCTATGACTCAGCTGGCGTGGCCGCATTGACAATTCAACAACGACGCCATTTTGCGTAGCTTTTCCCTTTGCATTTGTGTGGCCTTTGGGAATTTTGTGAAATAATATTTATTTTGTTAGTATAACAAATCTGTGATTGTTAGTAATTAAGTAGTGTGATTACTTTGTTGTGTTTAACTCATTGTACTTAAGTTTTCGTATACTTTACGGTACAATGGGCAGAAAGAAGAAGAAGGCATCTAAACCATGGTGCTGGTATCCTTTTCCAATAGTTAACTGGATTACGAAATTAGATCCGTTGTGACCTTCGTAATTAGGTCACACGCTAATATAACTTGTTATATATCATAATGTGTTTATAAATCAAGGAGTATTTCCTAAACCAGAGTTCAGGTATTGCAACAGGGAATTCGACGACGAAAAAATTCTGATTCAGCATCAAAAGGCGAAACATTTCAAATGTCATATTTGTCACAAGAAACTATACACGGGACCCGGATTGTCAATACACTGCATGCAGGTATGTGCGTCAGTGTCATAATTTTGGCAAGCGCTTCGCCCGCCCACGGCCACCGCGCCACTTGCTTATTTTAATTCGCATATTTGTATATATATCTTTAGATATTTTGGCGCGACTTACGGACCCAACTCTACTCCCTTAGAGTATTACTTACTTGTACAAAATGTCTTTTCCTATATTTTTTTGGGTGGGTAATTTGTAAATAACATTTGATTTTTCTTTTACGCATAAATAATCTTTAATTTCCTAACTCTTTTCACAGGTTCACAAAGAAGCCATAGATAAAGTACCAAATTCATTACCAAATAGGTCAAATATAGAAATAGAAATCTATGGTATGGAAGGTATACCACCTGAAGATGTGAAGGAGCATGAGAAACAAAAATCAGGTATAAAAACTTTTATTTGGGCACAACTGAAACACTTTGGATAGATGTATGTACAATACTTTTTTTTATTATGCTTGGGACACTAGTTTAATGTATATTGGTGTGTAGTTTGATTGAATGTTCCAACATAAGGTGGGTCAGTTTTAGAAGTCTTGTTATTACTTTTATGTTTTTCTTATATAGGTGGCGGTAAAGGGTCTGACAGTGAAGATGATGAGCCTGCTGCAAAGAAAAAAGCAACACCAGCTTTGGTGAGTGCCATATCATCTTTAATAAAAGTAAAGTTAAAAAAAATACTTGTGTACTTAATTTCTTTTAAAACATTTTTTCAGCTGGGGCCAGGACCTTCAACAGTTTCACCTGGTATACTACCCACACCTATGGGCCCAGCCCCTCCCGGGATGTATCCTGGGCATATGTCTATGAATCATATGATGCCTCCATTCATGCAGGCGCATCGGTGAGTTGACTTGTAACATAATTTTGAGTATTACTATTTGGCTTCAAAAGTAAAAATTAACAAAATGTTGTAGTGTTAACTATACTATATCAGATTTTGTAAAAAAGATACTGTTATATTCAGTAACAGATGAGACCATTACTGATTAAATTTATTTATTATTAATTATATAGTATGACTTAGTCATCTCTCTCCTATGGTTTATCATATCCACTGAGTTTTATGAGGGTCAGAAGTTAGCTAGCATTCCAGTATTTACAAGAAAAAACTCCAACAACAATACATTACAGTTATAAAACTGTTGACCTTAAAAAGTTGAAGAGCTATGATATTATTAACTCCTGTATCTATGATATTGAAATAAAATGAAGTAGGTACATATTTTCAGAATAGATGTGCTATTAAAACTTTTTTATCACATTCCTTTTATCTCATTTGCCTTGTAGAGAATAACATTTATACACACCATGCTAGACACTGACCAATAAAATACTGTAATCAAAATATCATATTAAATTTAGTAATTTTTTAAGAATTACATTGAGTTTTAGATTCCTTTAAATTTATAAACCTGAATAAATTATATATGTTTTTAGTTTAGTTTTAAATATTTGGGAAGTCCAATCACAATAGATTTCTTGTCAACATAAATGTAACAAGACATATGTGCCAATTCGCAGGACTAAGTATGCTTAGTCCTGCGAATTGGCTTTATCCAAATATTTAAAATTACAAGAACGTCAATAATGTGTTAAGTATATGCAAAATCCAAGCACAGACTTGTATTTCCTTTTTCAGGTATATAGTCATAGTAAACTAAACAATACAAGTATTTGAACTATCGCACTCAAAGCAACAATTGAGATCCATGAATACTGTCATTCAGACTGAGTGTACTTCATGTGAGTGATTTCAATGATTGTAAAGACTCACACTCAAATATATTCTTAAAGACAAGCTATACCTATGTAATCAAGACAAAGTTGCTCTAACCCGCAACAGTTACATAACACAAAAATTTTCATTGTCAAATTATGTTTACTGAGTATATTAAAATTCATTCTTACATGTTTAATGCATCAATTTCTAATTTTAAGTATGCAGTTCACCTTGATCCACTGCTGCCTACTTGAAGGTCATACTTGTATTAACAATAATGTTCAGTGGTCAAGCTTTACATTACTTTTTTAACAAGAACTCATTTGTTGTATACAGGATGAGTGTAATTTATTTAAACTATGTGGTCATCTGCTTATATGGAAGAGCCTTATTTAAAAATTAAATTAAATATTAGAATTTTTTGTGCAATAAGGTAATGAAATGAGGAAAAAAAACTCAGTACCTTTTTCGTAAACGTCTAATCCGGTTCGGTACAGTTTTGTATGAACTACTAAGGCAAGATGTCACCCCCTACTGTTGTCAAATTATTTCTTTTAATGTTAATTTGACAATTATAAAATTAATTAAAAACGTTAAAGTGGACGACAATTTTCACACTATTTCAAGGTATTTTATGTAGTAGAATAAATTATTTCACCATGTAGGGCACTACATGGTGAAATAATAATAATAATAATAACTTAATAACAACTTGACACATCTCACACACGGCCGTCTAATCCCAAACTAGGCAGAGCCTGTACTATGGTAACCAGACTGCTGATAAACATACTTATATATTTCTAAATACATACATATTATAGATAAATTACACCCAGACACAGAACAAATCAACATGCTCATCACACAATTATTTGTCCTGGGTGGGAATCGAACCCACAACCTCTGGCTCAGCAGTCAGGGTCACTAACCACTAGGCCAACAGGCCAGTCAAATAATTTATTCTACCCAAATTGGTGGCAAATGAGCACTATAATCTCTTCTATCATTGAGTTCTTGCTACTCAATTCAATACAATTGTTATAACTGTGTTAAAACAGTTATTTTTCTGTCAGGCAGAGGTTCTCCCCAAGTCAAAAGTCAATATCTACTAATTAAATGAGCTGAATGGCATGAACTCATTTCGTTTGTAAATCTAAAAAATCCTAAAATATAGTAATTTGTGTTCTCTGTTTATATTATAGAACATACATTACATTGTCCTTACATTTCATTTACGCTTATAAGCAATGTAACCAGAAAATTGTAAAAAACATGTTGAAAAAGAGTGTCCTTGGAGGTTCTTGTCTGTTCTCCATAGGATCTATGTATTGGAACAGGCAACTAGCTTCACGACTCACTTATTCTGACTGACTCCTACTCCTGACTATTCAAAAATACCTGTAATTGAAATAATGAGTTAAAATTAAACAAAAATATATTTTAATTAAAGTCTGCAGCAGTTTTTAACATACACGCTGACATAAATTCTGCTAAAAACGACACACAGTTTCCCAATCAAGAAGGAAAAACTGTCACAAAGTTGTTCTTGTACTGCTTTTTACTACAGTTATTGCATGTTCAGTGTTAATCATTGTGTCAAACAATTAAAATGCTTTTGCTGACTTTGTATTAAGTTAATTGTATCCTTTCTATTGTATTCAATGTATTGTATGAAATATCAGTGTTTTAAGCCTCTGTCAAGAGTTCGGCTGATCTTAACAAATTAGTGTTAACAAGCAATCAAAGATGACTAATTATATACTACTGGAGATCGCCTGGTGGTCGAATTTCGACCATAATTCAGTTTTGGTAGTATATCATTGGCTAGTATAACTAGAACTGTCATTGTATAGACTCATTGTACGACATACCATGACAGGTCAATGTACATATTGGACGCGTGTAGCTTGATGTATTCGTTTTCACATATTTTTTTAATTTATAACACTAACTGCGCCCCGCGGTGTCACCCTTGTAGGTCCCGGTGCCGTGGGAATATCGGGACAAAAAGTAGGCTATGTGTTGATCCAGGTTTCCAGCTATCTAAATACCAAACATCCATACATCCTCACAAACTTTCACGTTTATAATATTAGTAGAATATTGAAAATTTTAGCTTTCTACTCTTCTACATATGTATAGTATATATATATATGTATTTCACATTCCTCTTTCCGCGAAATTTGCTTAAAAACTTGTACAAAGAATACTCTTCACCAATTAATATATAAATTATGAGTCAGGTGCATATTCAACACTAAAATCTACTTATATTATATTAAATATAATAATAAAATAGATATAATTCAAAACATAGATATAATATTAAATTAGAATACTTTTTTTTTCAGGATGATGATGCCTGGAATGAGGCCGTTGTTCCCGGCTGCCAGCATGCCTCCCACGTCCACTAGTAAACCTACGTTCCCTGCGTATAGGTATGTCAGTAAAATATTAAAAAAAAAACTAATTATATCACTGTAGTTTAGATCAGTGATGTTTATGAAACCTTTTCATACGTTTTATGGTTACACTTTCTTGCACAATTTAGCTTGAATCTGTTGATAATACTATTGTGTAATGAAAACTGAAAATGCATTAAGTTTATAATAATTTTGATAAAACGTGTAAACCATTACAAATTAGGTATACTGGTGTAAATAAAAAGTTTAATCGTAAACTAGTTCACTCTTTCGTATCTCATCAAAATGTTTCTCAAATACAGAATACGACATCATATCCAAATAACGTCACCTTGCGATAGACCTTTGTCAGGACAACTAAGAGATTAACCATCTTGAATAGAAATCACGTGTAATTTAGTCATTTGTGTGTGCAAATATACAATCTATATACCTAATGACTACTAATTTTGTATGCTACATTTTAAATATATATTAACAAAAGACCTATTTGCATAAGAGGATCCTATGCCAAACATCTTACATTAAGAAAAAAGATAAGCTCACGCCTACCTGTACATTATTATTGTTTACTTTATGGTGCTTAAGAACGTTTATCCCTTTTTGAGAGTAATAATTTTAACTGACATACAAATACAATCTTTTGTAATACATTCCATAGAGGATCATAATTTGTTATAGTTATACCATTGATATATAAAAACCTTAGATACACAGCCCCACTCAAAAAAGCACTTAAAATTGTCCCAAATTATACATAGTTATACGACAGTTATCGTTATGATATTAAAATACATTAAGGTAAATTCAGCCTTATGCGTGTGATAAAAAGTTGTATTTTCAAAGCTGTCCAAGAAAAACAAAAAAATGTTATGATAAACGGCCACTGATAGTACAAGGAATGAGTGAATGAGAGTCACAATTATTTTTATATTAAACTTGTTTAAATTGACTTTCTTTTTTATATGTGTCATGTGTTTATGAACACTTGTTTATTTGTACTTTTATCCCTAAATAGGTTTATAATTAGAAATAAAATAGAAATTAACATTTATATTCATTCATTCAACTACAATAAAAAGTAAGTAATTAAATAAAATCTATTATATTTTAAGCAGGTATATGCCTAGCCTTTCGCTTATAAGTAAAATCTAGATACACAGTCACCTATAACATCTAAGAAAAAAAGCTTAGTTCAGTTTTGCAATAATTCAGAAACAACTAAATGTTACTAATTCTCTTGAAATAAATTGAGTTTATTATAAAATATTCTTTTTTGATGGATATTTATTTTATCAAGTATAATATGTATTGTCAAATACATGCATACTTATTGTTTTTTGTCTGATACTTAACGTGTTATTATAATTTGTACAACGATATGCCACAAAAACATACACGCTTCACAAAAGCGTAATGAAACGTAAATTCATTCGCTCAATCAATCATTCCAAACAGTCACAACTTAAGTATTTTATTTCAAGATCGAGTCATTATCAGCAAAGATCGTTCTTAAGGCCAGTTTTGAGTACGATTTATAAAATAAATATACATCCTACTATCAGCACCTCTTAGATTAACTACAATCAAAACTAAATCAATAAAATGTTACAATGCGTTAAACGATATTATTTATTGTAAATACCTCTGTATAAAAATAACGATGATTATCTTTTTAAATTAATAAAAAAATATAAATATTTTAAAAGACTAACAGCGTTTCCATTAAATTTAGAACATAGTCGACGTATAACCCGAACAAATGAAGTGGTAATATATTAGTATGATGAAAATGTAAAGAATTTAGGCGAGTTATATTTCCGCTGTAATTTACCTAAAAAATATATATTTTACAATCTCTTTTAGACGTAATAATTAGTAATATAATATAGTGATGTCGATTACATTTTAGGTTATCGAAAATATTAAACTCCGTCGTCCTTGTTTAACTTCCTTTACGTGTGATTTTTGCACGTATATCAAAAGTACACCCAAACAGCTCGGTGGGTGCTAATTTGGTGAGGACGTTTTTTGGCGTTGATTGTGTAAGGTTTTTATCCATCAATGAGAGTTATTCTCCATTAATAAACAACAGTATTACAAAGATGTAGTGGCTGTGTTTTGTGAATATGGAATCACAAACTTGTGTCGTCACAAAGTATGATCTGTGTTAAAATAAACTATTAAAACTTAATTCATCAAAAATACAAAATAACGCTCAAAAAGTGATAGTAGATTATACATAGAAATTGTTCCGCCTTCGAAATCATTGGTTCGTCACAAAAATATTGGACCATGACAAAATCAAAATTTCCGCTACACTTCAGTAACGCGACAATAAGCGCGCCGCCCAACGACGACGACGCCCAGCAGCTCGGAGCCCAAAGAGAACGGCGACGTGAGGCCTCCCGCGGCCAACTCGTGCCCCTTGGTCACGGCCACCGGCGCCGGCTCCAAGATCGTGCACCCGCCTGAAGACGTGTCTCTAGAAGAAATACGAGCAAGAAATATCAAATACAGACCTAAGCCGAAGCCTGACGCCCCAGTGCCCCAGCCACAGCCCGCGCCCGCCATGATCACTCCTAGCACGAGTCAAGCCGAGGTATGGGTTAGTTATTCTTTTATATCTTTTACTTCTACTGTAGATTAGCAACACATGTGTTTTTAAGTATTGTTGTGGTATGAAATAACTTGATCATGAATACTAATCTATACAAAAATATAGAGATATGATATC